>VMDR010003465.1:0-71828 GCA_007922815.1 Macrotus californicus
ACTGATGCTTCTCTCTCGAGTTGATGTCTGTCTCTCTCCATAAAATCAACGAAAAATGTCCTCCGGCGAAGATAAGGAAACACACTCATGTAGACTAGTCAGAGGGGTCGGAAGTCGGAAGGGGAGAATTACTGGGTAGATGAAGGGGACCTGGGCAGAGGAAGTGACTTGGTGACTTCCGTCAGTTCTCTTTCATTTTCCGGACTGGGGACTACAAGACATGATTGTGGTCCCCAATCTCTGAGTGACATTTGGGGCAAAGGAAGGGCCCTGTATTGTTCAGAGGGCTTGAGGAGAGCTGCAGGTGCAGAAAGGGGCAAGTGTTTCTTCAGTTTCTGATTTCTTTCTGGAAACCCACTCGATTTGGGCCACAGATGTCTACCTCATTGCATTTTTGGGTCTCTCTGAATATTTCCTTTGCTCACAAGTTCACAGGCTCAGAAACCAGCTTTTCTCTTGCTGATCAGCCTTCATGTTTGTTTGCTTTCCCTACATTAAAATTCAATTAAAATTCAGCCTGCCTCCCTTGACCCACCACCCCTCCATAGTCCTGGTCTCTGAAATTAACACCTAATCGGCGTGATAAGGACCATGGTACCCACCAAGAAATTGAAAGTAACTGGCCTCTCAGCGCCAGGCCAGTGCTGGGACCTGGAGGATGAAGTTCGGTTAATCCTTGAGTTAATCTGTGTGAGAATTGGTTTATCTGCAGCCAGCTCCTTTGAAGTAGAAACAGGGCAGTGCTAACCAGATCAGTCTAAATCGGGGATTGATGTCATTTCAGCGGGAGGCTGCCCAGAGGCCGCAGAGCCCCTTCTTCTTCTGCCCCACCAGGGGGAGGGGCCCAACACAGGGCACTTCCTCCTTTCCCAGAGGAAACTTGCGCGGTTCGCCGGGCACCCTTGTGATACTCATGTTCCCCCTGCAAATGTTTATGTGACTGTAAGTCCTGTGGACTGAGGAGGTATCGCTGACGCTGGAGGACATGTGCGCACTGTTGGAGGGGAAAGGAGAGGCAGCTTTGGAGGGCCCTACTGGGCACTTTTCAAGAGGAAAAACAGAACAAGATTACTTCGGGATGGGTCGCTAAAATAGGCCAAGTTTGATAACCAGAAGGAGGAAAAATCTCAGGCATCTGGAAGCTGGGATTTTGAAGGACTCAGTGTTGACGATGTGAAAATCCTCTTTTCAAATTTCCTGTGTCTGCTTGGAACACAACTATCATGAGATGCTTGTGCCCACTCTCTGTCTGCATGGGCGTCTCCAGATGACACAGGTTTATGATTTTAATGCTCCCTCCCATTTTTTACTAGAAAATGGAATCTGATGCTCTCACGTGAGTCGCTGCATTATTTCTCTCACTTCTTTCTGCTCCGGTCACACTCTTTAATCACCGCCCCTGTTCATCTCCGTCTGCTTCCGCAGCACAGAAATGAGGCTTCCAGAGTGCATTAAGACCGTGATCAGTCTGCTTTGGGTGAACCTGAAACACAGAAGCATTTGAATATGGATGGGAAATAAGCCTGAACTGCAAGTCTTCTGAGGATGAAGTACATTCCCTTTTCTTTTGGTTAGACCTCCCAAACGGCCGCTATTAACCCGAGGCTCTCACGCATTACGTAACAACAGCGGGGGCGGCAGCGAGCCTGGGAACCGGGCACTTTCCGGAGCTGGGCGCGCCCGTTCTGCCCGCGGGGTGCCAAGGGCCTCGTCTCCCACAAGCATCGTCTCAGACGATTTCTTCAAAGTCACCTAAATTTTTCAATATTTTTTGAGAGAAGAACAAGGTATTGTGATTTTAAAAATAGATCTGTGAACAGAAGTAATAAAGAGTTTGGGAGCTGGAACTTTAATGAAACAAGTGAGAAAAAAATACATTAAGGAGGCAATCAAAATGAATCATAGAGGGTAGAGTGTAAGCAGTCCTCGGAGCCTGTCTGTTCCCAGCCCTCATTTTCGGGGGGCTCTGAGGCCCATTGGTGTTATGTAAGGTCACGGAGCACTGGAGGATTCAGCTCTTGCTCTGCGGACATAACTCTCCTGGAGAATGTTTGGCACTTGGGAATCTTTCATTCATTTCTGCAGCCTGTTAGGGTCCTCTTGGGGGCTTTGAAGCGGTAATTTCCCCACAGTAAACTTGAGCACAGAGGCTCGCAGACGGGGTGGAAATTTAGTGGGGCCTTTGGAATTTCCCAGAATGGCTTGGGTCTGAAGCTTGCAGCCCCAGGGATACAGCGTTGAACATTTACCAAGAAATGCACATTAGCTGGGGAGTGGACCGCTGCAATACCAACGCGCGAGCCAGAAATATAAATATGCTCACATGCTGACAGCTGGATCAGTAGTGAGTGACCTCGGGAAAACGTGCGTATGTCTGTGCATGGAAGTGACACTGGTGACAATGCAAACAAGGTAATTAGTACCGTCACCATCCCCCGTGGTCAAGTCCACAGGGAAATCCCAGTTACGTCTAAAGCATTTTCACTAATGTCATAGCCTGACAAGATCCCTGTATCTTCTTCAGGAGACGTTGAAGTTCAAATGACCAGTTCCTGGAAACTGCCTTTTTGGGAATGGTGGGGCAATTTAATCAAACCTTGCAATAACACAAAATAACTCACTGGAAAGCATTCTGATTTGGGAATCTCAAGACATGTGTTCTAGTCTCAGTGGTACCACATATAGTTATGTGACCTCGGGAGGGTCAGGAGACCGTCTGAGTTCAGCATCTCTGCCCTAGAGTGTGGCAGTTGGTTTTGGTGAGGCTCACAGTTGTTTCCAGGGCTCGGTATCAAGCAACAGGGATGCTCCTTTGAGATGCCGAAGGGCCCTCCTCCTGCCTGCCTGCCTGCCTGTTCCTGACGCTAGTCTCGACATTACTGTTTGTTTATCATATTGTGATGATTTACAGCAGTTTCTAGGTCAGCTGCCTCAGTCCAGGTCTCCTACAGGGCGGGGCCTCAGGCATAGATGGAAATGCAGAAGTGCTGACCCCACTGGGGGTCCCCCCGAGGTGAAAGTGTGCCTCCTGGCACCCTGGACACAGACATTGCTGCGAATGCAGACGGCGGGTGCTGATCGGGCCATTTGCTCAACACGTGGGGCATCTCCAGGAAGGTGTACAGGGAGAACCCTTACCTTGGAGCTGTCCCCAGGGGAAAAGAAGGGTGTGGGGACTTACCTGTGCACCTGGCATTGATTGAATGTCACCCCAGAGAAACTAACTTCCCTGCATGTCCTTGAGCGCCATGGCTCCCTCTGCAGGAGCCAGGGCCCTGCTTGCACGTCATCCATGACCAGAACTGGGGGGCGCCTGGGTACAGCAGGACTCAGAGTACGTGAAAGCTCAGGACACTCAGCAGGTCATGACCACTATGACAGTGATGTGATCGGGAGCTGGGGAAGGAAGGTGAAGACCGAGACTGTCTGAGACTGTCTCACAGGGTTTATGTCCCTGTGTCCACCCTGAGCTTTGCTCCCAAGGCACCTGTGCCCTCTGCCTGGCTTGCTGCCCTTCTGTTTCTGTGGGAGTAGGACCACCTGCACTCCTTCCCTGTATGCGGCGGGTTGTCAGCACGTGCAAGTCCAGCCAGGCGATGGCCTCCTGCCTCCCTGGAGCTCATGGCTAGCTGTCCTCTCCTGTCAGGCCCAGGGAAGGGCTGAGGGTCCCTGCTACCGTCCCCATGCTGAGCTGCGACTGAGGCCATAATTGATACTTATTGTCCTTCTCTTCTAGAACCCACTGTAGGCTTCTCTTCCCTGCCTTTTGGCCCTTCTGAGTTCAGTGCCTGGTGGGGTAGCTCAGATTTGACCCTGGGCATCTGTTGGATCCTCCTGCGCTGATCTCTGTGTGTTGGGCTGTAGTTGTTGCCTGTCATTGCCAGGCCACGGAGCTGCAAAGAGGCTGCTGTGTGGGGTCCAGCCAGAGTCCTGCCTGCCTCTCCCTAGTCACTGGGATTAGTGTCCCTGCCAGACAGCAATGCCCTTTTAGCTCTTGGGTCATTCTCCATGAGAGGGGACCAGTGGCCAGGCGATTACTGCAGCTTCCATTTCGTGGGATGGAAACCCTCTCGTGTCGCGTGGGCATTGCCGTCTTACCCTCCCCTGGGATCTACAACAGTAATCAGCCAAGTCCTAGACTTTAGCAACAGGCAGCCAAAATCTGAAAATGGGCCACCAGAGTGATAGGGGGCCAGGTGACCCCCCCCACACACACATACCAGTACCAGGACCCTGACTCTCCAGAGCTGTCTGGGTCCCCTGGGAGATGGCTCTTTCTCACACGGATTCTCTGAGCTCCAGATCTAACCGGGGCTTGATGGTGGTGTCTTGGTCCTCAGTTACCAGTGTCAGCTCAGACCCTACCTGTCCCCACCTGACCTGGAGACTCTGCTTGCCTGCTGCGTCGGTACCCATGTAACTATAAAACCAATGTGACATTAAGACCCATGCAAGGCTATGTCGCTGGCTGCACACCAAACCAGAGGGCAACCCCAGAAGGGTAAGGCAGAATTCTGAGCCCATAAAACATGCATTAGGCTTGATTTGGCCCTTGGCTTCCTGATTTGATGGTTCTGAGCAAATGGCTTGGGTCACTAGCTTCTGTACCTGCGAGTCTGGGTGACCTGGGAGCATAAAATCAGGGCGGGTTAAATCGTATCTCCGGGAAATGTGGATTTTGGAGGCCCTGGCAGGGTCAGGAATCTGCATTTTTGAAAAAGCTCCCTTGGGTGAATCAGAGGGCTCTGTCGTGGAGACCGCCGAATTGCCCAGCGGAGCTTTCTCATGCCGTGGCTCCCGAGAGCAGTGGGCCTCAGGAGTGCACGTGCTCAAGCCGCTGCCTGGTCTCCCCACACCGGGAGCTGTGGGTCCACGGCACTGCAGGTGTTGCCCATTCAAGTGGGGAGACCATTGCCCTAACTTCACTTTCATCAGCTCCTCAGGAGCACAGGCCATTTAGTCAAGGCATCCACTCCCTGGAGAGTAATGTCAGGGCTGGGCCTTGTGCAGTGCCACCGTGCACCTGGGCCTTCGCCTGCCCCTTCTAATCAGGCCTCCCTGTTGGCTGCCTCTGCACAAGGGAGACCAGGTGGCTGGTCCTGTTTCTCTAGGGCAAGAGGCAAGAGAAAAGGGAGCCTCCTTTCATGGAGGGTGACAAAGTCCACAGGGTTGTTTCCGAACCCTCCTTAAATTACTCGGTCATTATAGGTAGAAATTTTAATTTTGGTAAAAAAAAAATTTACTTCCTTATCATTCGATTAAACAACACTTAAAAAAACGAGACCCTACTTTTCAGCCTTCCCCCAGCCAAGGCATTAGCCGGTCTTCACAAACACCAGGTGACCTCCCTGCTGTGGGCGGGAAGCAGCAGTCCCGGTGCGGCCCTCGTCTGTGGGGGCGGGAACTGCGGCCGCTGCTGTCGTCCCCGGACTTGGGGTCACTTCCCAACAGTTCGAGAGCAGCGTTCTTTCCATGTTTAGCTGACTGTACAGTGCACATAGTTGATTTTCCGCTGCTCATTTCTTATATTTTGTAATTCATTTGCAATTAACCTTTGGACACCTTTTAAGTATGTCATTTTGGCTTATAGCTAATAACAGGCAGTACCTAAGAATAAACATGATTTCGTGCAATAATTTAAATAAATGAAGTAGCTTAACAAAACACCATACCCACCGTCAGTGACCTTTCCTCCTTCGTCATAAAATTACAGAGCAGGCTCTTTTCAACAAACAAGCCAAACTCCTTTCAGTCGGCCAATGCCAAGTTCCAGATGCCAGTGTTCTGACTGTCAGGAATTCTAAGTGCTTTTCCAAAGTATCTTCCTGTTCTCTACTTTGCCTTGGAATTGATATAGAGTGCACATTTGCTAATAAGGAGCATTGAAGACTCACCTCGTGTTGGTAAATATGCATGTTCCTGCGCACGCCCCAGCCAGATAAATGCATTGATGGATAGATGACAGAGAGACAGACAGATGATTGGTCGGTTGACACATAGACAGATGATAGACGAGCTTACCATTTCTTAGTGCATAATGAGCATACCTAGTACAGGCACATGCATGCACACGTGTGTGTTTGTGTGTGTAAATAGTTTTGGTTAACCACTAATTAGGTATGCCTTGTTCGACCCTCATACTAAATCAGGAAAAGTTAAAATAGTTCATGCACTTGAGCTTAAACCACTCTACCAATAAGGCCAGTTTTCTGTGCCGTTAAAATGGGGTAAAGGGCATCAAACAAGGACTGGACTTCAGGTGAGGAGCACACAGTCGAGTATGCAGATGCCGTGTTATTATTAAGTCGGACACCTGAAGTTAACCACAACTGGTGTCCTAGGGTTCTCTGCGGCCTACCGTAGGCTTGTGGGCATCCTGCTGACCTTGGCTCCCAGCAACAGCCTGACCAGAGGGGCTCCTCTTCGCATCGATTCGCCCACACACTGCTCTCCAGCACCCACTGCTGACCAGCCTGGGAGGTAATGCTACAGTTTGTTCAGCCGCAACCAAACGTCCAGCCTGCAGACTGAGTTTCTTTCTCATACTTCATCCTCTGTCACCACTTCATCTGTGGGTCGACGCCTCATCTCTCTTTCAAGGATTTACCCACTGCATGCATGCCACGTTCTCGAAGAAACATACAGGAAGGTTCCATGGAAGTGGCTCTGACTATGGTTTTGGGGTGATGCCCCTTGGCACAGGTGCCAGACAGGCAGAGGTGGCCAGGCCACCAGCTTTCGAGCACCTGCTATGTCAAGGCTTTGGGAAAAGCAGCAAGCCCACACCGTTAGAGCACCCTGCTGCTGTCCCCAGAAGCGACTCTGGGGACGTCTTCTAGGATGGATGCTGCTTTCAGCCGTGCTTGGAGGAGTGGCTGCAGACTTGCCCCGGTTCTGTGAGGCCCCCTTTGGCAGGGCCCGGCAGCAAATGTCCCCGGGAGCAGCTGAAGGCCTCAGAGACCCCGATTGATCTCTGTGCCATTCACATTTCTCAGACGCGCCCTTGGCCTTCCTTACATCCCACGCGCTTCACTTCCCTTTGTTTCATAAGTGATCTGAGAGACAGGCTGTTCCCACTGAGCTGGAAGAGAAACACTCAGCTCTGCAGACTGTGTGTGGCTGGGGAGGGGGTGCCCTGCGTCCACTCTCACGCATGGTGGGGAGCTCCACGTCCGCTCCGACGCGTCCATCTCCACAGTGGCTCCCACTGCAGGGGAGAGGAGGGACCAGGGCCTTGTCGTTGCTGGGAGACAGCCACCACAGCGGGCTGGGAAGGGTGGGAGGGAGTGCTCGTGTGGCCTGCTCATTCTGTGAATCCGAATTGCAAAATGGAAACACTTCAAGGCAGCCTGGGAACAGGGCATTGAGTGCGATTGTAGCGAGAGCAAGGAGTGAGGAGTTCTCAGCACATCGTCCTCCTTGCCCAGCCTCCTCCAGATGTGGTCCCCTGGCCAAGGAGCTGCAGTGAGCAGGCCAGGGCAGCCACAGCCACCTCAGTGCTCCGCGCCCAGCGGGAGCAAACAGGGAGGCCCGGGGTTGTGTGTGTGGGGGGGGGGGATGAAATGGCCGAGTCGGCAAGGGCGTGTGTCTCTGCACAGAGCCAGGCTTGACAACGGTGCTCAAGCCACCTTTACACCAGGCTGTGAGCTCGCATTGAGAACAGTTCTGCATGCTGCTGGGCCGCGGGTGCTGACCTCTCCGCTGCTGGGGGAGCTGGGCTCATGAGGCTGCTGGCTTCTGTCCCTCTGCTGTTGAAGTGCATGCAAGTTAGAGGTGTTTTCTCTCCCCCTTTTCCAGCAAAGTGCTTTGGTGGCTTGTTACCTGTGACTGTTGAAGCCCCTCCGGCATTTGGTGTTACTCTTGGGTGGGTTTCATTGACTCTCAGCTTGTTCCATCTGCTGGCGCTGGAGGTGGTGACTGCTTTCTGCAGCTTCCCTGGTCAGAGGTGGCCCAGGAGCTGCTCCCAACCTCCAGGGAGTAGGACCGGCTACCACACGGCATTCACCGAGTCCCTGCTTCGTGCCTGTTATGTCCTCGGGTCTTGGTGACTCTCAGGAGGCGAGTGGCCAGTGGCTGGCCCACTAACAGACCTGGAGCAGGAGCTCAGAGCCCGGACAACCGCCCAGGGTCGGGGCTGGTGGGGCCCCCGCAGGGATCCCTTGGTGCCTGTGTGTCCTGACCTCGAAAATTTTGTTTTATTGCTGTCTGGAAAATTGTTGTCAACTTATAAGACACTGTTTCCCTCAGTCGGTCACCAACCCCACCATTTTCCTTTTTGTTTTTTTTCCATTTCCCTTCGTACGTCTTTTGTTTTTTCACTCTAAATCAGTGGTCTGCAATTTCCATGGCATCCAGGGCCTCTTATCTTATCCGGCCTCCCTCCAAGACCTTTCTGGTGTGAAATATGTCATATTCTAGCCAGAGGGATTAATCAGGATCTAAGGATATTTTTCCCATTCTGAAGATTTAGTCATGTGCAGTGACACATTGATTTGAAATATCCTGGCAAAAATTTGATCTATCCTGTAGAACTCAAGTTCTCTACCTGTAAGAATTTTCAAAATTATTGCAAATAAATCAAAGACCCACATCGCAAAGTGTGAGATTTCCAAGGAGTTCTGAAACATCACCCTCCGCATTTCCTGCTACGTGCTGTTTGCTGTCATTGTCTGTCTTTGTCATGCCAAGTCATGTCACTTCCATGGAGCCAGGCTGACTTGAATCTTCTGCCTTTCCCTCATGGCCTGGCCTTCATCCTTGTCACTGTGCCTGGTGCTTCTCCTAAGCATCTCCCACTGCACCCCCTAAAGCACCTGCCTCCTGCTCCCTCCTCCCCACGTGCCCTCTGCCCTCCAATGGCGGCAGCATCCGATGGTGAGCCGGAGCCACGTGAAACAGAAGAGGAGCTGTTCACGGAGCACTGAGCACAGGTACTCTGTGAGCACGCCACTCGCACGGAACCGCTGCACTTGTAGCTGGTCTGCTTCCAGCCAGTGAAATGCCCTTCTGCTGGGCCGCCCAGTTGGGCAAGGAACATGCTCACACGTCAATACCTGGTAGCAGCCCTTCCCGACACCCTGTGTGGCGGCATGCATGCTGGCTCCTCTGCGTCCCTCTGCACGCTAAGGTGACACTTGCCATGTTGGGTACTCATGGAGACAGATTGTGTTTTGTCCGTCTGTGCTCCCAGGTTCTAGGAATTATGGAACTGAGTCCCAATGAAGGCACTGCTCTGCTTGCTGGTTGAGTTCCAGCAGACAGCTCGAGAAGAAAGGGAGAGGAATGAACGAGAGGACATGAGGAAAGAGAGAGGAAGGAGAGAGACGTTACCTGAAGGAGTGACCCTCTGTGGTTTTAACGGATTAATGGTAGATTTACACTGGGCAATGGTTTAGGGTTTTTCAAAGGTTGCATATGTCACGGTGGATGTGTTTGCTGTAAACTGTCTCTTAAGGGGTAAGCTGATGGAAGCTTGGGAATGCTCAGCAGTGACTCGGAGTGAGATGAATCTCTCGTATATTGAGGGCGCTGGGGAAGCGTGAGGTCGGTCCATCTCAGAAGTCAAGGAGGTGACATCAGCGTCGTGTGTTGAGGGGCACTGATCGATTATTGCATCGCCTGATGCAGGCTTTCCCAGCATCGGCACAAACGGATGTGGTCGGCACAATTCACGTAGAAGCTGCACTTCAAGTTTCCTGTGGAATCAGTGTGGATCCCCAAAGGACTTCCATCCCCGGGAGGCCAAGGCACCGCCAGGCTCAAGGCTTCTAAGGACAGGAGAACAACCTTGCTCAGGGACAGCATTGAAGCCACAAAGGGAAACCCTTTGTCATCTGGTGAGAGCCCTGGGGCCTTCAAGCCTGTGAACAAGCAGGGACACAAGGCCAGCATCCTAAGGAGACAATAAAAAGTCACGGATGACCCAGCTCCTCTTCCAAGAGGCCCTCCTGAAATGCTATGCCAACGAAATGGAGAAATGTTATTCAAAGAATAAAATACCTATCAAGGTTTTGATTGTTGTTGATGATGCTCCCGGACAGCCTCCTGTTACTGGTGATCTAGATCCCATACAAAGGGGTGCTGCTCCCTGCAAGCCCACCTCCTCGGTTCCACCAGTGGATCGGGAAGTGCAGCAGCCCTTCAGCCTGCTCCTGCTGTGGCTGAGGAGCGCTCACAGCATCCCTGCCTGCCTCGAGATCCTTGACTGGGCTTGGGGTGATCTCGCTGTAAGGAACTTACAGTAAGCAAAGTTAAGTGCTCTGATGAAGGGAAATATTTCAGCGCAGCTTAGCAGCAGCACGGTGCCTGTAACGGGTACGGCCGTGCGCAGTGACGCGCAGTACGTACGTCCCAGGCCCTGACGGTCACTCCCGCCCCCGCTCTCCGACTCTCGCAGAGCAACGTCCCGTGCTGCAGCCCCACTCACGGCCCGAGCCCCACGCAGGTGTGTGCAGGCTCCGTTTCCGCCGTGCAGGCCGTGCTGCTTCTGCGCCATTTCTGCGTCTGGGTGAGTCTAGACGCACCCAGGCCACGGCGGTTGCCCGCAGCGCTTCCCACGGTGACAAGCCCCGCGAGAGGGTGGCCCGGGTGCACTAGGCTCCACAACGCCGCTGGGGGTGCGGAGGCCGTGCCATCGAGGTCTGGGCCAGAGCGCACTGTGACCTGCACACAGCAGAGACGGTCTGAAGGATCTTTTCCCAGAACGCGTTCTCGCTGTTAAGCAGCGCCCGGCTGTGCAGAGAGAGAAACAAACCCTTGAAGGGAGGAGCTGCCAGGGGAAGTGGGAGGAGCTGCCAGGGGAAGTGGGAGGAGCTGCCAGGGGAAGTGGGAGGAGCTGCCAGGGGAAGTTCAGAGGATGCGCAGGGCTGGAGGCTCCTCTTACCTTTCTGCATGACTATTCGGAGTTCTCCAAGCGAGCCATGAAAGAAGGTAACACTTCAAGTTACTCCTACTAAGAATTTGTAAAACCAAACTGTAGGCTATGAACCCATACGCATAGGTACTTTAATAGAGTCAGTCACGTATTTCCTAAATGCATGTTAGTGCAGGAAATACTGATAGAAAACAAAACAGTTCTTGCCGTCAAAAACTTAAGTGACTTTGGGGCTACAAGACACGTGCATGTGAAATAAACAAGTCAGAGTATTTGATGATTACCCTAACTGGGCGAACGGGCAGTGTTAGCCCCCGCAGCGTGGGTGAGCAGAAGGGAGGGCGGGTGGCTCAGCCGGGCCCTGAAGGCTCGACACCTCGGCGTCGGAGAAGGGTGGGGAAGGTTTTCCAAGTCTGGGAACAAGCGTAGCAGAGACCTGGTGGTAGAGTGATTATGTAATTTCCGCGGTTTCAGGAAGGCTAGGAAATTGAACCAACACGACAGCTAGAAAGGAAATTGTTTTTCCATTATTTCCTAACTGATCCATAGAAAATGAATAACAAATCATATTCTTGATATTTCAGAATTGTTTTACTTGTCTGAACACACATAGGCAAAAGGATAATGTGCATTTTAAATGCTAATTTGGCCTTTACAATCTGACTATATTAGGATGAATTAGAGCAAACTTGTCTGTCAGACCTGCCGATTAATATTCATGACCATCACATTTCGCCCCGCTGAGTGGTGAAAACGCGGGGCGCACGGGCAGACTGGAGCAAAGTGCAGCGCCTCCCCTCTGTGCCAGGGACCCGAGTGTTGCGTAAGTTGCAGAGTCCATGCACGTGCGGCGCTCATTCCAGCACGCCCACGGTCACGTCGGAACGCGCAGGGGCGCTCTTCCCGCGTTGCGGCTCTTTTCGGACAACCCAGGACGGAGTGTCCAAGGGAATGAAATAGACATGAGGCCGCGTGAGGATCCCGCGCTAGTGGACTTACAGGTTACAGGCCAGGGATTTTTCTGAATCCACATAATGTGCTGGAATCCTATCCATTTTTCAAATCATTCATCAATAAGTCAACAAATGCCTTCCTGAGACAGAGGAGGAATCACCTGTGTGCATGTGCGGGGTGGGGGAGGGGCGTGGACACAGGACGGTGGGCTGGCAGTGGCCCACTCTCACCCCGAAATGTCTGGTGGGTTCAGGGAGTCAGCCCCTTCCGGTCTCTCCAGATCCTGGGGTGGCCGGTGTCCGTAAACCGGCTGCAGACTCCCTCCCTCCCCAGCTCAAAGACGTAAAATAATACAGCAGTGAAACGGGTGTGATGGCCAGGGCCTCCTGACGACGTTCAACTTTAGGCAGTGAACCCAAGTGCATGTCAAACAGGCATTACCGTGTGGGCGTTAGAGTCGGATGTGCAGGTGGCACGGCACTTCCTTGTGGGACATGGGCGAGACAGGGGACTCGGCACTGACCCGACCTTGGGCCCACTGTGGCTCAGCCGGCTCCTGCAGCAGCAAAGTTGGGCGTCCGCTTCCGGGAAGCCCCTTCCCACGCTCACGGCCTGGGCCGAGGGCTGCTAGCGTCACCTGTCTGTGAAAGGGGCTAACAAGAGTCACCCTCTCTGCGGCTTATGGTGAGACTGAGACCAAAGAGCAGCCCTCATCGGAAGCCGGCTGTTCCCCGTGTCACCACGACGATTGTTTCTGTTCTTCTCAGTACCCTGTTTGCTAGACAGGCTGCAGGGCCTGCGCCTGCACGGGCTCACATCACTAGCAAACTGAGAGGTTTCGGGGTGCTGCGGTCTTTTCATTGGCCTTGCGTTCCCAGAGGGCGGAGTCTCACCATGCCTGAGTCTCCTGGTCACGTGACAACACACCGACACACGCTGCGTCTGAGATACAAGCATCTACATGTACTGCATCCGGCACAAGTAACGCCCATTTATTGCAAGTTTTTTTTTTTCTTCCTACAAAATCATGAGCATATAATTCTGTAACATAACAGTGACACACTCCAGCACACCATATGACTTTTTAGGTGAAATGTTCAAGTTAAAACTGTAAATCGTTACACCCCTATTGTTGCCCGACCCAGCACACTCAAGCAGGCCTCACTTCCGCCGCCCCCTACGCATACACGTACTGTAGTGTGAGTGTGTGTGTGGGTGTAGCCAGTGCTTTTCCCTATTTCTTACTAAGTTTTTGGCCATGCTTGTGATAATCTTCTGCACTCTTTCAGATGCCTAGTTTGGAAATGGACTGGATAATTTCATTTTCATATGGCTATAGTTGAGGCTTAATTTCTGCAGACACCCCTCAGGATCATGGGAACAGAACCCCGCTCCCCACAAAAATACAAACTCTGTGAGAGCAAGGATGATCTTGGTGTGGGATCCTCAGCTGCTGGACACCCTCGTGGCTAAGTGGGCCCCGCGCACAGTGTGCAGCTATGGGGGGAGGGAGGAAAGGCCAGCTGTGTTGGCTCAGTCAGCTTGTCCTCTTGGCCCCAGCCGGCAGCATCAGCCCTGTACCCACGGGGCAAAGCTCCTTTCCTGAGAGGAAGTTGGAGCTTCTCTTTAAAGGAATCGGAGGACTATGGCTTCTTTTTCTCAAGACTGTTAATGCTTTTCTGAAAAAGATTCACTTTTCTCTGCCTCCTGGATATTTCTTTTGTTCTGTTCGTAATCCCTGAGTGCATCTGGACGAACTCTTGACAGTAGGAATGCTGTGAGGTTTGTACCTGTCACATCCCCAGCATTTATTCACGGGGAATTTGAAATGTAAAACTCAGAATGTTTCCCAAGACTTCGGGAGAACTCGGGAAATAAGTATGCTGTCTGTTAGGGAACTCTCCAATCTTGACTATTTTTGCTTCTGCCAGAAAAAAACAATTTGTCTGCAAGATAACCTTCTAAAGTAATCTCCCGTGAGTTGATTTTACATTTTAGTTTTCAGAGTTTTGGAGATATTATTGCCACTCTGCTCAGTTAGAAAATACCCAACCGGTTAACGTGTTTCCCATGTAACCACAGCCCCCCCACATGCACAGCCTCCCCCATTAGCCAGCACCCCCACTAGATTTGTTTTAATTGATGATAACGCATAAATACGTTACAGTTACCCGAGTTTATGGCTCCCATCAGGGTTCCTTCTAGAGTTGTGCATTTCACTGATTTGGACAAGTGTATGATGACACGTGTCCGCTGTTACAGTCTCACACAGAGTAGTTTCACTGCCCCCAAACCCTCAGGGCTCTGCCTGTGCCTCCCTCCTCCATCCCAGCCACTCCTGTGAGGCTGTAACTTAAAGAGGAAATTTTAGAGGAAAATAACAGGTACCACACAGGGGGGGATAGGAAGAGCTGTGAAAAATGCCGCTCTGACGATAGGAATTGGAAAAGCATCACGCCATCGGTAGTGTTTGAGGTGGGCCACGGAGAGGAGGAGAGTCCTTCCAGGTGGTGAGTGGGGCTCTCCAGCCTGTGCAAGCGTCCAGAGCTTTCGGGTGGCCGACGTGTTCAGAGAAGGGTAGGTCAGGCCCGGCTGGCACCGGTCTGGCCCCGATGCGAAGAGACTTGGCTTGCAGGTGGCAGGGCGCAGGGCGCAGCTGCAGGCAGAAGGGCCGCATGGCCATTGTGGGCTTTACAGTGACAGTGGTATCGGGGAGAATTGAGAGGCAGGGCCGGACACTAAAGGCAGACGCCCAGACAGAAATGATTGCACCGGTACAGGAGAGGGGGCTCCTTCACGAGGCAAGGCCTCTCCTGCGGTGGCGGTTCTCTTCACCAACGTCTTCCTGGGTTACAGGGAGGGGCGTGGCGTACATCGGGTGTGATGGGCAGCATTTGTCGGGCAGTTTTCGTCTGTTCCTGCTTATTTCTGTTCTCAATAAGCACCCAACAAATACTGAAAGTGAATGGCAGATGCCGTAGTTTGGGACATAAAATCCAAGCGACACAGAAACAAGTGGAGCGGTCTGGAACTTAGAGGTATGCTGCGGTGTGATTGACAGAGAACGTGGCTGCAGTCTGGCTTTGTCCCCTACTGTCTGTGTGACCTTGGGAAGCTGGTGCAGGTCTCCTTGTGAACACTGGGACAGGGAGTCGCAAGTCCCTTGTCTCTGAAGAAGACTCGAGGGCACTTCCTCTTCTCCTTCTCCTCTGCCAGTGTCTTCAGGCTGGACGGGCCACCTGTGACCAGGGTGGGCCCTCGTAGGATGTAAGATAGAATGGGATCATTTAGATGTGACTTACTATTATAAGTTAAGGGACATGTAGCCCGGTTCAAGTCTCCAGTGAGGAGTGCAGAAGGAGAGCTGAGCCTGAGGGCAGCCTGGCAGCTTTAAGAAGAGTGGGTTTCCTCGAAGCACCCCACATGCCTATTCTTCAGAAAATAAGGCACGACTGGCAGCAAGAGGGAGCAAGGACTTGGGGCTCTCAGGGAGCAGACGCCAGGCTTTGTTCAAACGCCCTGCCTTTCATCACCACTGGCTTTGGGGCTGTTGTTTGGAACTGGGACCCACCTCCTTGCCATTCTTACTCTAGATGAGGTCTTGGGTAGCAAGTCTCCTCAGGCTCCTGGGGGGCCCCACTTCGAGATTACTTTGGATTCTTCAAAGTGACAAGGAGCAGGAAATCCTCATTTCACTCTTTATTACTCACATGTCAAATTAATAAGTAACAGTTTCTGTCTCTCAGAAACTCTGAAAAGAAGCAATTCCTTAAGGAAATTAGAAATGTCGTTTATTTCGCCCCCAGTGGGGCCCACAAGTCCCACGGGCTGTTTGAGGGGTTCAGTAGGACTTGGTGGGCTGCCCCCGTGGCAGAATCCTGGGGCCCACACAACTATGGAGCTGGGAAATTCCATGAGAGACAAAATCACCTCTTTGAGTAAAAGAAGTTGGCCCATCTGGAAAGATCGATTATAATGCACTTAAGTCAGGCTGAAGCTTAATTCCATTTAGTTCTAAGCTGGCTGGGAGGCCTGCCTGTGGGAATGTGCAGCCGGGGCTGCTTGTCTCTGCACCACCGGCCGTTTTTCATACGACGCCATTGCTTTTTGGCATCGGGACTCCGCTTACCTGGCCTCTTCAGAAATCATCCAGGGTCAGCCTTCTGCAGGGACATGATTCATCCTGGATGGGACGGTGTGCAGCGGGGCCAATTCCACTGCCTTTACTGCTAAGTCGTCGTGGCACCTCACAGCCTTCGCTGCCAGGAAGCTCTCCCTGATGAGAGAGGGTCCGCGGCGATGGACGGGCACACTCCACCTTTTGATTAAAAGGGGGTTCTTTTCATTTCACAAAGCTTTAAGGTAACCAGCAGGAGGAAAAGAGGGCTGTAAACACGTGAGACACCCAAAGCAGCTTCCAGAGATGTGGGTCATCACACCTAGAAGGGATGACGTAGGATTTGCTGAAGTGGGGATGGGCTGCCGGCTGACTGCCACTCAGTGGTGCGGCTGCTGAAGCCATGAGTGTGCAAGGAGCATTGAAAACCAGAGAAAAAATGACAATAAAAGGAAAAATGGTTCCAAACCAGCTTCTCAACTCTTCACTTCTCCAGTCTTATGTTTTATTTTTCCTCCTGAAACACTTGCTTTGGAATCCACATCCCAGCGAGCCCCTTTAAATAGAAGATGGCTGGACACCAGCTGGTTTCTGACGCTAAGATTCTGACGGGAGTGGAGATTTTCAGGCTGTCTCTATGAAGTCCTTAGTTATTTCCAGGTCATCCTGTACCTGCCTTTGTCACAACGAAGTGGGTGAGGCTGGAAGGCTCCTCTTCCATGCAGCCAGTCCAGCCCCGCCCCGCGCCCTCTCTGCCCATTAGTGTCCCTTTTTCTTATTGCTTTGTTGGCTGTGGACACTGGTAGCATTTCAATGGCTTCCAAATTACTTATTGATATCCATCGTTCGTTGCTGCGTGGGGAGGAGAGTGGGTCGGCTGCAAGGCCGTGATCAGGTCGTCCTCACAGGACTCGGCTCCCAGGCGCCGGCAGGGATGCCTTCCTGGTGCTGCTGCCGTGAACCCACTGAAGAGGCAATCAGGGGATGACAGTGCTCAGGTCACAAGTCAACGAAGTATTCAGCTCTTAAGTCTCTGTGTGTGCTTGCTGAGACCAGAAGAGACTGCCATGACACAGACAGAACGTTCTAGTTCTGGACGGTCCCTGTGTTGTAGGTGGATTTTGCTTTAGTGTTTTCTTTCCAAGATTGTTACTCAGGTTTGTTTGGTTGTTTTGTTTTGTTTTGTTTTGTTTGTCCTCTTAGTATTCTCAAGAGATATAGAATAAAACATATGGTCTTGTCTCTGTCTTCAAATAACAGTTATTTCAGCTGAGAGAGATAAATAATGCACAAGGAATAGAATTACAATTCAGGATGAGGCAATAAATAAATGACAAATGTGTGAGGCGAAGCCTTCGTTCAGAGAGGCAAGCCCAGGAGCTCTGTGCAGGCGCTGCGGCTTTTTGGAAAATTCTAAGTGGAGCCCCAAATCAGATTTGGCGACACAGGAGGAAGAGGGCATCAAACACTCTGCTCCAGCGTCTGCTGGACGGTGTGCTTGCTCCGAGTGGTGTGATGCTCTCAGAACCCCTCCAGCCCTCGAGTGAGCTGGGTCAGAACTCCGGGAATGCCATGGAACTGAGGTCATCCCCTTCCACCTGGACTGTCCATCTTTCTGTGGCTCCCTCTGGCCAAGGTCTTGCTGCAGTGCCCGCACAGAGATTCCTGGGCAGATTCCACCCTGTCAGCGGACCCCTGGGAAGGCGCCTGGTTTCTCCTGGCTTTCATGAAAATCTTCAGAAATGGACTTCAGGGGCTGTCCCTTGAGAAAGGTGCACCGCTCACTCCCCCTGCTCCCAAAAAGTTGAGCGCTGGTTTTGTAAGATCTTACAGAAAACTTGCCCTTCTGCACTTTTGAGTTCCAAGTGTCAGTAGCCCAAACTTTCGGGGACTTCCCTAGTTTCCTGTTAGAGTGCTCTGTGTTCTAATGGTCAGCATCATAAATTCATGTAATGCCACTAAACTCTTATTCTAGTAAGATATTTAACATGTTCCTGTAACCATCTTTAAAAATCAAAAATGTATCTAACTATATGTCATTGTAGACTCCAAGCTTAAATTGTGCCAATGGATTTTTAAATTATTTCAGTGAGAAAATATACTTGGATTTCAGCATGATATTTAAAAAAGTACATCCTGATATTCTTTTTCATATCTGTTCAATTTAGTTCTGAGTTTAGTGTCATAGAGAGGCTTTAGAATTACAGATATTAGATACATTTCCTGTATCTTTCTAATAATGTTAAGGTTTCCTTTCTTATATGCACACATTTAATTCATCTGGAATCTGTGTGGTATATGGTTGAGGATCTCAAAATGCCTCTGAAACTCACCATCACGTCTCCAATGAGTTAAAACACCAACTTACTCAGATAGGGAATTCCTCAGTACGTTTGAGTCTCTTTCCACCCTCTCTCTTGGCTCATTGATCTATCTGTTTGTACCGATGTGAGCAAAAACCTATCTTAATTATATTAGAGTTTTCTAAGGTTCACGTAAATGTAATGCAGGTGCTAATCAATTACTCTTTAGTTTAAAAATTGGCTGAGAAAATTTTAAATAGTTCTCAGGTAATGTTTACAATTATTTGTTAATGAGCTGTCTGATTGATGAGGAAATGCTGCACCTTTTCAATGATTTCAATGATATTTTGTCTTTCAGTAGAATTTTGCAGTTTTTCACATGGATTGTGTGCCTTTTGGAATTTATTTCTAGGTATTTCAGTAGTCTGAATTTTGTTTTTTTCTAAAACTATTCTGTCATTATCTTATGAAACTATTGATTTTTATCATTCAATTGGATCTGGCAAATTTACTTTAAGTCTTTATAAAATATGCATAACTTAATGATTAGGAATATGTATTGTTGTACAGATAACCCAGATGGAAATACTGTCTGCCACTTACTAGCTATGCAGACTGGAGGCATTTCAGCCTGTCCGTCATTTTCTTAGCTGTGCATTGAGAGGGTAACACGTGCGGCGGTTTGTTCCGAGGGTTAACCACGATGACACCTTGTGAAACACGCGGCGTGCGTTGCTTTTCTGTGACAGCAGTAGCCACGGTAGTGATAGTGCTTCTAGAGAAGCGGGGCTTGAACTAAGTTTTTTCAATGTAAAGAAATAACATTTCTTAGATTTTCGGAGTGTGTTCATTTCTGGCGGTGCTGTAAGAAAGTACTGCTCACTGGTTGGCTTAGAAACTTACGGTCTGAATTCTGAGGGCTACAGGCATGCAGCCAAGGCTTCGGCTGGGTCATGCTCTCCCTGGAGCCTTGTTCAAATCTATCCTGGCTGCTCCCAGCTTCTGATGGTTTGGTGGCCGTCTCAGTGTCCCCTGGCTTGCAGCTGTGTCATTCCAATCTGCCTGTGTCACCCCGCCAGCATTCTCCCTGGCTGTCTTTTTCACATGGCCGTCTTCTTACAGGAACCCTGGAGCCCACCCCACTCCTCACCCTAACTAATTAGGTCTGCAAAAGCTTGCTTCCAGATAAGGCCACCTTCCGAGCTCCTGGGCTTAGGACTTCCACAGGGAGGAAAATAATTCAACCCACAACAAGAGATGCAATTACACAATCTGAAAAATATGGCAGTAGCTTCTCCATCTTTAGTTTGTATCTTATAAACTTTTTCATGTCTAGATTACTTGATTAAAATCTTCAGGAATATATTATAAATGGGTAGGGAATTTTTATCTCTTTGTTTTAAAAGAGCATCCACCACTTAGGTTGAGTAGAGTATGTTTAAGTAGATTTTTAACAGATTGCTACGGCTCCAAATTAGATGAAGCGCATTAGCTTCTGAAAGCATTCCACAGTCTTATTTTTAAGTTAGCGAATGGTGGGCAGAACGATGGTACCTACCTAACACTGACGGTGGACGTGGGTGCCCGGGCCCAATAGGTGGTGCTGTTGAAACTGAAAGCACCGTCCAGTGTCCGATTGTGAGTCTGGAAACAGTCTCTGCACTGGTTTTCTACCGCCTTCCAAAGATCTCTCGTTTGTAAGCAGACAGCAGTAGGGTGAGCCCTCTTGTTAAGAGGAGGTGCTTTCCCCAACGTGATTTTAGTGCAAGTGCAAAATTCTCAGTCCGGGATGAAGTGTGGATCCGGTGTTCTTGGCGAGCTGGCCGGACTCCGCCCACCTGGATTCCGCACGGATGTCGAATGTTGAGAATTCAGTGGCTGCTAAAATCCAGCCTGAGTGCGCTAAACTGCAGTGAAGCTAATACTGTTCTGACACCAGAAGTCTCCCTGGACTAGACATTATTTGATCGACTTGGACAGTTTAATAGGAGCTTAAAATTAAATTGGAATCTATTCAGGCAAAAAACTCAGCCTGATTAAAAGAGTGTTTCCGCCTTTTCCCTTTCCATATCTGCGGGCTCTGAGTTTGCTCATGACGCTGACTGCCTTTTGCCCGTCCCTTCCCCACCACAGTGTCACCTGGATTCTCGTCACACGTTCTGTCTGTCCCCCTCCTCCTTTCCTTCGTCATCTTTCCACCCTCTTCCAGAATTGTGCCAGACCACAGCTTTATTAAGACGAGTAAATTACAGAATAAAATAAAAATCTCTGCATTCAAAGGTTTTGCCATCCAGCAGAGCTGATAAACACATCAACAGTAAGCACACGATTTAAAAAATATTGTCTGCCTTCCAACTCCCAGCCCTGTAAATAGCAGGTATTAATCACTCCATAAATGAATAATGGTGCATCCTGCTCCTCTAGACACTCTTGCTATTTAAATGTATCAAATGTGTTAGACGGAGAAAAAAATCACTGAACATTTTATTAATAGAAATGGAAGGACCACAGCCTCTTGTCATGAAAGACTGGAGTTAAAACCACTGCAGAACTGGTCATGGGATGTCACTGTCACTGTAAGTTGATCTGTTGGATAGAACCTTTATCTGGTGTAGGACGAAACAGTTCCCTAGGAAAGATTTATTCAGCTGAGGGTTTGGGACTTTCTTTTCCGGTTTCCCTGAGTATGTTCACCCATTGTGTGGCTGAGGCCTCACTACGCTCCAACTGTTCTTTGTGTTAATAAACACCGAGCTGATGATGCTCCTGTTATTTTTGTAACCTAATTAGGCGACACTTAATACTAACTATTCTTGACTCACATTAATACATAAAATTTGCAAATTAGAGTCAACTATGATTTGCAAATTGAAGTTAATTAGAAAGCACATCATAAAAAGGCCAAAACACTTTGCATAGAAGCAGCCAATTTAGAAGTCACAATTTTCCAAACGCTTTTTGGCAAACAATTATTCTTGTGAACTGTACTCAGGGTTGGAGGGAAGAGATGAATGTCCTCGAAGTCAGTCAGGACTTCGAAAGGCACTACTGGGCCTTCTTCTCTTACCCTCTAGGTGCTGAGCTGCTTTTTGTCCAGCGACAAAATTCAGTAATTTAAGAAACTGCAATAGTTTATCAATGAAAAGAAAGGTGGTTTAGAGAAGACTTCAGGAACGGGAAATGCACAACCGCCTGTTGAGCCCCTCCTGTTACTGCTAGTTGTTACTCTTCCTTCTCGTGGGGTTTCAAAGTGCTAAAAGAAAAAAGGTATCTGAGACAGTAGCAAACTTTTAACTGACTGAATGTGTTCCATAAAGTATAAGATATTAAGATTATTAATAGGTGACTCAAATAATTAAGTGGAATTCCACATCAGAAAATACAACAATATAATTGACCACATTAATGGAATCAATGAATGGCACAGCCTCAGAGCATGCTGAAATAATATTTAATACAACTCACTGCCCAGGAATTAAAAATGAAAGAGAGCTTCTCTAATTTTATATAGACCCCTATGATGTCCTACAGCAAAGAGCATATATAACAGAGAAATTTTAGACTTAATATTTCTAAATTTCCAGGAACAAGTCAAGAATATTTCTGAGATTGAGGACTGGTAAGGAATGTTCACACTTGCTGAGAAAGGCTGAAGAGGAAGAAAAAGAAAAGGGTGTTCAATGTACACCCTGACGTTTTAGGCAAAGCAGTAAGACATGAGCACAAATGAAGGAGTAGAAAAATTGCAGTAAAGAAACGTGTTTCATAATTTGCAGAAGATACAGTTCTCTGATTTTGCAATTAAATGTAAATAGCAAAATATATTGATATAAACTACTTAAAAACTAAAATATTAGCTAAAATTTCGGGATACATAATGAATTTGCAAAAAAGTGTATATAGCACTAAGTTTAGAAACTATATTTGAGAGGAAAAGAAAACCTCTACCAAAGCCACAACAAAAAGTATAAATGGAAATTAACATCATAAAGTACACGCTGGACATTTATGGGGAAAACTGTAAATTCTGTTCAAGGATGTTAGGAGTGGTCTACATAAATTAGAGCAATTCTGTCCATATCAAATTCCAATTTCGGTGCAGGGTCAACAAGCACACACGTCTGTGGTGAGTTTTGGACGGGATTTGAACTAGCGGGCGGGAGAGGTGTGACTCACTCGGTCGTTGCTGCGGATGCTGCGTCGGTGTGGAGTCGAACTGTGCCGAGATTTTTAAGGGGTTGATGGGTGGATTGCTTGAAATGTTGACAGCTGGGAGAAAAATGTATTGACGAAAGGAGATTTCGCGTAGTGTAACTTTCTGTTACGCGTCCATGAGAATCTTGCCACGTCAGAGGTTGGAGATGCGGAAAGACGCAGGTGGACCCGTTTGCAATCACCGCCCCAAGTGAGGCTCGTCTCCGGAAGCCTAGGCGCCGCCTGGGCTTACCCGCCTCCCTCCGAACCCAGGACGCACCCCTTTCTCCGCAGCAACTTTGAAAGAGAGTACAATGCAAGTTAGCCATAGTTCCCGCATACTCCCCAAAGTTTATTTGAGAAGAGGAAAAAAGCTCGCTGGAGTTTGCATTTTTGTCCGGGATTTCCCCAGCCTCACTTGATCTCAAAAGGATCCCTAGGAAGCATCGGAACACAGCGTGCAAGCTCCCCGGAGGGTTTTTTTTCCTGGACCCAGCTTGTCCCAGAAGAATTAAAACTGTGACCAAAGACTGTGATTTTGCTGTCATGCCGTTTGCCCAAAAGGGGAAAGCGCCATCCTCTCCAGGGTCACCTTCCCCGAGTGCAGGTGCACCTGGACATCTGTATTGAACCCCTCAAGGACCCGCGCCTGGCACCTAAACTGACCCCATGACTGGTCACTCCATCCAGGTCCCCTCTCAAGTTCTGCACGGAACCGGGGGAGGCAGGGCTGGTTCTGGGCAGCCAGGGCTCATGCTCATCCTTCACTGATGGACTCGGCATTTGTTGCGAAGGCACAGTCACAAACGCTTGATGTTCGAGGCTGAGGCCGAGGGCGAGAGTAAAAAGTACAGATTTAATTCCCATCAAGCCTTATTACCTTTTATTTTGTTGTAAGTAACTGCGTATTTTTTGGCTCATGATAGAAGTCGGATGTTAATTACGAAGGATTTAGAGAGGCTGGTACGGAACAACTTGGGGACACGTCTTTCATACCTATGTCAGGGTGAATTACAGGCTCCAGCATGTTTTGATGACGGCACAGGCAATAAAAGGCTGTGGGTACTGCTGGTGGCCTGAGCCGCACTCTTCCCATGCCTCACCTCTGAATCTAGAAAGTGCTTCTCTCAAACTCAGCTCTACTGCTACACATCAGCTTATGGACCGAACACAGAATTAATGATGTTTTTAAAGGTATTTTTTGATGAAGATAGTAATTAATGTTCACAGTCATTCTCTGCAATGTGCCCAACTCTGAATTTCTCAAGAACGTGAGGACTCCTGTAGGATGTCCTGTTTCTGCCAGGCTGCCCTCCCTTTTCCGTGGTTGTGACGTCCCAGGCCAGAGTGGTCTCCGGCACTCGCACTCATTGCTCCAGTGGCTTCATAAAAATATCATTAAATATTTGGCCAAAATTGGTACCAAGAGCCCTATAAATCTGATCCTATCCTTGGGACCCTTCCCTCTCTTGCTAAGCGGGCGTTGCTGTGAAACCACGTTAAGCATCAGCTGTCGGTCTCCTGCTGTTCCATAGAGGTGGTCCAGCTCCGCGGGCGCTAATGAGTTTTCTGCAGGAATTAAGGCCTGCAGTGCCCTGGGGTGGGGGTGGGGGTGGGGGGACTGCAGACAGGAACAGGTGGTCTCTTCCTTTTTCTTGCTGATAAATGGCCTTTAAGTCACAATGAGGGGCCTCCCTTCTCTCCTGGAACTGGGAGCAGGGGACCTGGAGATTCGAAGAGGTGGCAACAGAAGTCTGAACGTTTCCCTCTGTCTCTGGGGGATGCGCTGCTTTGAGGCCTGTGAAAATCAGTCCTTTTGTAACTGTAGGGAGGCAAAGGAGATGATTTTCTTTCCTGTGTCTGTGTGAGCCAGATACTTGTGAGTCTGCGCCCTTTCTGACAGCCTTGTGACAGTTGTGTGATATCGTTTCAGCATAAATTACTCTAAAATGCTGGGTCACTCTTAGTTTCCAACAGCTGGTGCACATATCTCTGGGAGCCAGGCACCCCGAGGGGGTCCGAGATCCAGGGAGGCGGCTCCCACGAGTCTGTGAGGGGCATTGGCTTGGCTCCTTGCAGTGGTAAACGGCGATGTCTGTTCTATTGAGAAGCCATTTTGGTGGTAGTAGCATTAGAACAGCCACATGTGTGTGTCACGCTTGCCTCTAGGGACGTCAGTGAATTACAGTGCAGGAGAACAATGCCATCTATAACTAGGAGAAAGTTCACGTTTTTATTGTGTTGGCTAGTAAGGGGCAGGAACTATTGCATCTAGGCAGCTTTCCATCCAAATTACTAATAAAAAAATTTCATTCTGAAATTGTGAATCCTCTATTATTTTTTGAATCTTCAATGATTAAAAAAGATATGTAAAAAAATCTATCCCTAATCCATCTTCTATAAGAAAATCTTATATAATTCAAATGTTAAGTATCAAAAAGTAATTTTAATACATTAGAGTAATACTTTAAAACTAGTGGACCTTCTGAGGAATGCAAAAATGCAGTCCTCATTTATTTTAAAGATTTTGGCATAGTGTTTTCTATTTTTAATTATTTAAGATAGAACTACATACATTGTGCTTTACAGATGGGAACATAAAAATACAGGTATGCAAAATTAAGAAAACAAATGCTGGTCAGCATTTGTGTACTTCTGCTGACCAGCTAAGAACTGCTAACCCACATCAGATACATTATTCCAGAATGACTTCAGAATGTGACATGCACACCACGGTGCCATCAAAGGGGTTTTTGCACTGAGGGGCTTTAGGATGAGTTCTGGACTTAAATCATTTGGTGACCGCACCACACTGGCCCACACATCGGTGTGTAGTCAGTGTAGAGGTTTTTATGTTTATGTTTAAAATAATTCTGTTCTTACACTTTAAGGAAATGGGTTGTCTCACAGTGCTTATAAATTTATTTGTTCAGTGTCAACCATATTTATAATCTTTTTTGAACTCAGTGTACTTTGGTGTTCTTACTCGAAAGTAATTCATACACAATGGGTGCGCCACCGAATCATTCTGAACTGGCCCTGAAGGAGCGTGGTTAGAGGCTTAAGACCCAAATCTCACCTTCAGAACTGTGGATGCAAGTGTTCTGGAAATAAGTTACTTACTTTAATTCTTGCTTCGTTGCCAGCAGAGCATCTCTGTAGCTAGGACTGCCTTCAGCGCCTGGAATTGGAAGATAACCCACGGTTACACTGTGCCAGTTTGGCGACAGATCTGAGGCATCCGTGACTCATCCTGTTAGAAACCCTGCTGGTGTGACACCTCCTAGCTTCTGTGACCACCTCCTAGCTTCTGTGACGTCACAGTGGCTCTGTCAGGTCTTCGTAGTTCAAGGGTGGCCTTTGCGTGGGTTGCCTCTTCTTCTCACCACTAGTTTTTGAAGGTTTTTTATAACTCTGTTGGTGGTATTTTATTCCAGTATTACACATTTAGAGTACATGACAAAATATTTTTAAATGATCAGTACCTACGCATGACAAGAGGGAGGTGTATCTTTTGCCTCGTCACATTGTTGTCAGGTTGGATGAGTGGTACCTAAAAATTACAGCAATTTAAAGATGTCTGTCAGAACTCCTTAAATTGGGGAACTGAACCAAAGGTGTGTATCATGTAATCATTCCAGAGTCTAATAAGAAGATAGCTAGAAAATATCTAAAATTCCATGAGAGACATCCTTTTGAAATGTAGTAAAAGTGACATCAAGGTTAATTGAGTCTCCTCTTAGTGCTGTTTTCACTTAACGGTTATAGCGAGTCACTCAGGCTTTAGGACGTGTCTAAGTTAGGGAGTGGTGTTAACATTAGAACTTAGTGACATGTTTTTTTGATAATTAGTATGTTTAAAATAATTTACAGTTAAAAATTTCAATGGAAGTTAACTATGTAATATTATAATTTTGGTTTAGGTGGAGTATAATAGGTATACTGTATAGCATTTTTTAAAAAAAATACTAGACGGCATTTAATAAACAGATTTAAATCATATTATAAAATAATCGAAAAGTTCAGCTTATCCTGCTATATTGAACATTTTTAAATTAAGTATTATTTGAAATAAACAGCACATTTCTGAAAAGTATTTCCCTTTTTTCTTGGTGTAGGAATTTTTGGTTTTGAAATGGGATTGGAAGTATGCAAAACTTCACTCTTAATGAACTCTGTGTGGCATCCAAGTCACTGGTCTTAATAGCAGTTTATTGAAATAGATGCTTTACTCAAAACCTGTCTGTGTTTAGAAGATCTACAGATTAAATATGACAGAACTCTTCCTTTCTGTAATGGATAAATTAGCAAGTAAATGGATTGTTTTGTACCCAAGAAGACAGGTGTTATTGCATGCATGTAACACCCAGATACTGGGCTTGTTTGTGAACAAGTGAGGGAGTGCAAGTCTATTTTGTTTATGGGTAGGTTGCCATATGTGTGTTCATGTGTGTACCTACATGTGTGTGCTTACATGTTCATGCCTGTGTGTGTGGTGAGCAAGGGCAAATGCGAGGTAAAATTAGTGTGAAGGCTTACATAGAAACCAGATCACTTTATTTCTTACTGTTATAGGTGACTATGGATCATACTTTCATTGTCAAGGCTATTTGAATAAGTAGAAGAAAGAAGATGGAAGTCCAGTATGTGTAGACAAGTCCACTCTTTATTTCCTCACTTCATTAATTTAGCTGAACAGTGATTTAATGTCCCAGTGTGTCATAGACCAGACCCTGGAGGCACAAAAATGAGCTGCCTTATCCCATGACCTGTAGAGGCTCACAGTCTGGTGGGGAGGCTGTCACCCATGTTTCTGTGTGATAGGTGCTAAGATAACAGCCAGCACGGTTTGTGGGGAAAGGAGGGGGATAGGCATTTCCGCTGGCTAGGGAGGGGTCAGGAAGGCATGTTTCACCTGAGTCTTCACTAGGCGCTGGGCGTTCATCAGGGAACAGCTAAGTAACTGCATTCAAGTTGGGAGAAACAACGAGCAAAGGCTGTGTGGACAACACACCTAAGAGCTGTGTCCCTGTCCTGGGTCCTGGTGGCTGGAAAGCAGGAGGCACGCAGAGACAGGTCTGCTCACTCTTCCCTTCAAGTCCCTCCCAGGGACTGTGGTGGAGAAGGCCGGTTTCTTCTGTCTGAGACAGTGCAGGGGGCAGCCTCTGGGGCTGTTCCAGAGCACTCGTGTCCAGGTGTGCGACCCTCACAGCCCAAGGTGGCTGCTGACTGCAGTATCTATTGTGGCCTTTCCCAGAACACTTCTTGAAGGTACATTTAATCACCCCCAGGAATTAAACTGTTAAATATTCTAAGCCATTTTATCTCATTAGACAGAGTAATCATTTGAGAGGTTTCCATAGCTTGGACCTGGGGCCCCTTACTGGGGATCATGGAATCGTCACAGGAAAAGCTAAAAGGGAGAAGGGGCTGCCTAGGACTGTGTACGTTTCCGAAGGCTGGAGGTGGAAGGATGGGGCACAGGGCCAGGCACCACCGTAGTTTGCAAATTGTTTGGGAGAGTAACATGATGTGTGTCCTAGCTCAGTGAACATCACACTAAGTACTGAGCTGATTGTGTGTGTGTGTGTGTGTGTGTGTGTGTGTGTGTGAGAGAGAGAGAGAGATGGGAGAGGGGTTTATTTGTTACTCCTACTGTATTCCTCAAATGTAAGGGTTTTGGAAAAGTTAGTGCTTACTGTTTGTCACTTCGTCTCGTTTCTCATGGAAAAAAATTACTTTGGATTATGTGTTTCACTAAACTTTGATTTTATAACAGTTTTACATATACAAAAAATTACAAAGACAGTACACAGAGTTGCCATGTACCCTTCACCCAGTTTCTCGTGTTATTAACATTGTACATTGTTATGGCATATTTGTTCCAATTAATAAACCAAGAAGGATAGAACATGATTAACCAATGTCCATATTTTATTGTGATTTCCTTAGGTTTTTGCCTGGTGTACTTTCTCTGTTCTAGGTTCCCATCCAGATACCCAGTGACATTTGTCCTGCCTCCTTAGGCTTCTCTTGCCTGTCACAGCTTGTCAGACTTTGTGTTTTTGATGACCTGGAACATTTTGAGGTATTTAGCGAAGTTCCATCAGTTGAGATGTATTTGGTGTTCGCTCATGGTTAGATGGAGGTTATGCGTATTTGGGAGGAAGTTCACAGAGGTAAAATGACAGTTTCACCTCATATGTCAAGGGAACACAGTATCAATATGAATAGTCACTGTTGAAGTTGACCTTGATCCCCTAGGGAGGGTAGTTTGTCAGGTTTCTTTACTGTAAAGTTCCCTCTTCAGTGACCACTTTTATTCCACACTCTTGGAAGGTAGTCACTATGCATACAAGGATATGAGGAATTATACTCCCTATCCTTGAGAGCAGACTTTGATTTTCATTACAAATATAAATTATTTGGAATCTTACTGCATGCGAGATCTGTCTTTTCTCATTCGTTTATAGCAGTGGGACTCAGGGATGCGTACTTCGTACTCTGGGTCGTAGTCACACTACTCCGTGTATTGTGTTCTCACATTGTGCCAGCTGTGGCCGTTGGGAGTTTTTGCTGGTGTCTGAGGTGTCTCTCTGCCGTACGCCTCCATCATTGTGTGCATGTCTGTGTAGTACAGCCCTGTCTGGCACTGTGGGATGCTCAGGACTCACCTTGTGCATTCCCCGCACCAGTCCTACAATCTCCCAGTTCTCCAGGGAGCCCTGGGGAGAGCGTGGTATTAGAAAACATAACCTGGGCACTGGGTGTGCTCATTACTAGTGGGGTGTCATCGACAGAGGTCTTATCAGCTCACGGAGAAGAAATGCATACACGTGTGCATGAACCCTTTTACGTGTACATGTTTATAAATATTTCTGCATGTATAGTAACCCAGGCCTGAATTCATCCCGATGTCTCCAGTGCTCACAGATGACCACGTGGTCCACCTTAGCCTCCTCTTCTGTTTAGCTGCAAACTCACCACACAAAGTGAGAACTCTGAGTCTCATTCTCCATCATCCGCCGAAGTAGTTTATCCATTCAGTTTCAGTGCGTGTGTGCACCAGTCTGAGGAATGTTCACTGTCGCCCACGGAGGGCAGCTCTGTGAATCGTGGTGCGGTGCTTGTGTGCAATGTGCGACACCTCCTGCTTCCTGTCACACCCGTTCCACTCCTCCCAGGGTTCCCACAGGTGAACACTGTTTCTCCGCAGCTGTCAGTGAACTTGTGTTCTGCATTCGTGCCATAGTTAGAGTCTCCCTCACACTGTCTACTTCTTCTTAGGGTCCTCTTACTTGCTAATGATTTTCTAAAACTTACATCCATTAAGACAACTCTGGACTATAAAGATATATGGGATTTGACAAATGCACAATGTCATCTGTTCACCAAGACAGGTATCCCGCAGGATAACATCACCACCCTAAAAAGAACATTGTGCTTCATCCACTCAGCTCCCACTGCTTCTAAGACGTGAAAACCATGGGTGCATTGGTCATTCTGCAGCTTTTTTTTTCAGAATGTCATATAATCTGAGTCCTACAGTGATACAGCCTTTTCAGACAGGCTTATTTGAATTAGCAGTATGGCTTCAGATGTCATGTATGTCTCTTCATGGCTTGATAGCTCTTTCTAATTACTGAATGCTTTTCTGCATTGTATGAAAGTATGTCAGTCTCTTTGTTCATTCGGGTCAAAGACTCCTTGTTTCTAGTTTCTAATAATTGTGAATTGTTGTAAACACCTGCATGCAGGTTTGGTGTGGACACACACTTTTAGGTCTATTGAGCAAATGCCTAGGAGCTTGACTGCCGGATCGAACGGTAAAGATCTGTTTGGCTTTGTAAACTGTCTCTCGGTTTTGCATCCATACCAGTAATGGGTGAAAGTTCCTATCACTCCACATCCTCACTGTCAGGGGACGCTGTCATCTTTCTGGATTTTAGACATGCTGATAGGTGTGCAGTGGCATGTCATTGTTATGCTCTGCAATTGCTTAATACAAGGTGACGCTGACCCTCCTTTCCTATGGCCCTCTGCCATCGATAGCATCTACGTCCTGAGTCAAGTATTCTAGCATTCCTTTATATTTTCTCTAGTTGTCTGATTTACTCATCATTTCACTTCTTCCATAAAACTGGCACCTGCTCTGTGCAAGGACTCTCTGGGGTGTATGTGCCCGAGAGTGCTTTGTGAGTAATGCCGTGAACACACCATTCCAAATCCTCCTGCAAGAGGTGTAGCCTCATGAGTTGTTTTCTTCCCAGCGTAATTGTGTGTCCTCTGGGGGTGACGAGTGCGGCTCTTGCAGGCTTGCATAACGCTGCATGCCTCCCTGCCCCGCGCCAGGAGTGTCAGGAGACCTCCTCAAGGCAAAGGGCGCTTGAAGGTCAACTTCTTACACTTACCCCGCATGAATCTTCAGGCTTCCCTGGGTTAATTAAAGGTGTTTTCAAAAGTAATGGGCCAAAAGCTCATTGTACATTCTGCAAATCATGTATGGAAGACTTTTACTGCAGTATAGGTAGAGAGAAGCGTTTTATCAAATTATTTCCGTAACAGAAGCTTTGGAGACACGGACAGGATTTCAAAATCCAGTTCAACCTCTTACCAGCATCATACCTAGCAAAAATATCAACTCTCGAAGTCTTGTTCTCCACATTTTTAAAGTGAATATATAATTACAAATCATAAAAAAATCAGGAGGATTAAAAGACATAATGTCCATAAGGCACGCAGCACATTGTCAAGAATATAGAAAAGTCTTGATAAGTGTAGCTGTTATTATAATTATTTTAATGCCCCAAATGAGTCCAGGAAAATATCAGACTCAACAAATGTTCATTTTATACCCAAATATCCCTTAGAAATGTGGAGATGAATTAAACATTTGCTATTTTCCCACAATTGCAATATAAGGTTAATTTCTATTGGATTACATAAACCATTTGATAACAACATTTTTGAATGAAAAATGAGGATTTCATTTAGCTAAAACAAAAAAAGAAAATGCTTCAAATACGAGAGAAGAATAAGACGTATCCTAGGAAATAGAACATGTACGGTGAGTTGGGAATTAGGAGGAAATAGAAGGGATTCCGTGCACCTGTGGAGTTGAGGCGAGGCATCTCTGAACCACCACCTGGATGGGCCTGTGTGGCTTCATTACGATCAGTATGTAGTTCATGTGATTTGAATGAATTCAAATCCTTACTGATGTTTTCTGGACAAACGTGCTGAGGCGGAATTTGTCCTGGATAAGGTGCACATATTTTTAAATGTAGATTTTGATGAGTTTGATACATTGACATACCCATATGACAAGATGTGTAATATTTAATTTAATTTGTTCTTTTTCTACCTGACTATGGAACAAACTTTGTTGATTTCAGATTTTTCCCTGCATCAGACTTAACAGCGACACGTTGTCTTCTAAGCACTGTTTTCACTGCATTCCGTACATTTTGATATGTTCTGTTTTTATTTTTATTCAATGCAAAATATTAAAAAAATTTTCTTCTAATTCTTCTTTGATCTATAGCCGAGGTGGAACTGTGATGTTTAAATGCCAGATATGTAGATATGCCCCAAATTTTCTTCATTCATTGAGTTTTAGTTGGATTCCCTGTGGTTAGAGGACACACTGCTCATTGTTCCAGTCCTTCTAAGTTTAGTGCGACGGTGTTACGGCCTCGTCTACGGTCTGTGCTGCAGAATATTTCAGGCACGCCTGGAAAGTGTCTTTGCCCTGATGCTTCTTAAACAAAATGCTCTGTAGGTGTCAATCACATCGAGTTTCTTTGTCTTTTCTAATTTTTTTATCTTATTGTCTTATTCATTACTGAGAGAGGAGTACAGAAATATCAAAGTATAATTGAATCAGTTATGCTTTTTAAATGTTTTATCCTGACAGATCTTGTCTCATGCACTGGGTCTGGAGGCCTTGCACATTTATGTCGGCTGCCTGTTCTCAGAAGGCATGTGGATTCTGGACAGCTGCTCTCTAATGCCTGGTCTCTGGTCCAGTAGCATCCTCATCACCTGGGAGTACAGTTTTGCCAATAAAAACACAGGCTACTGAGTTAAATTGGAAGTTTGGTGCACATGAAAGGAAATGATGTATCTCTCATGGGTATCTGCAATTGAAATTTACCTGTGTGTCCACATTTACCTGTCAGCTGTACCTGGGAGCAGGTTAGAGATGAGGAATCAAAAGCCCCGACTCAGGCCTATGGAATGAGAACCTGCCTTTTAAGGAGAGCTTCTCATGAGTTATAGGCACCGGAGAGTTCAGGAGGCCCTCCTGCAGGGACCTAGGTGACCCGGGTCAGGAAGACACTGGAGGAAGAGCGCAGAGTGGTCCTCACGGGCAGGGCAGCAGGAACGGGAGCCCTGGAACCTTGGTGGTCCCGGGCGCTGCTCGTCTCTGCAGCTCCCCGTTCAAACCACGTGTTTCCTGGGCCTTCTTAATGTCACATTAAATCAGAACAATTGCCCAGTTAATCTTAGCTCTCAGCATCAATAACTGCTGTGCCCTAATAAAAGAGAAACCATTCAGGAACACAGTTATCAGAGTGCTGTTTGTCTGACCACGGTTCTTTTTAAATTACATACGAAAGGACAGTATTTGGTCAAAGCCATGAAGGAACTTCTAAATCTCAAGGCCTTTAGAAGTACACGTTGGGCCCTGGCTGCTGTGGCTCAGTGGATTGAGCACTGGCCTCCAAACCAAAGGGTAGCCAGTTCAATTCCCAGTCGGGACACATGTGTGGGTTGTGGGTCGGGTCCCCAGGAGGGGGCACGAGAGGCAACCGTACATTGATGTTTCTTTCCCTCTCTTTCTCTCTCCCTTCCCCTCTCTCTCCCTTCCCCTCTCTCTAAAAATAAATAAATAAAGTCTTAAAAAAAATAGAAATGCACATGGGGCTGCACCTCCATTGCTGGTACCGTCACCCTGAACCATGGCCTGTTAGGCTTTTGTTTTGCTGATGATCACTTTGTTTATTCTAATTGTTTCTTTTAATGATTATCTCAGCTATTTTTCCTCGCTCTATTTGCACAGAACATTTACCTGTAAATTACTTAGCCTGTATTTTGTGAATTACTGGGCCCCAAAACAAAAGACCATAAAACATACATACCCTGAAATGTAACTCTGAGTATCAGAAATCAGAATCCTGCATTACTTTTCCTGTAGTGACTACAGTGGAGGATCATGATTGTTTACTCTAGACATGTCTGTGCTCGAACGAGCCCTGGTGACGCCTGGCAGATGCTGGAAGCGGGTTCACCATCCTTGCCCAGGGTGCTGACTCATGCTCTTTCTGTGAGACTCTGATGACCCCCAGGTGAGGACACGGGGGCCTGGCGACTTTAGATGACACATTAAGGGGCACGTCCTCAGGGCTCAGGGCAGCCAAACTTTGCCGACCTTCATTCGCTCGTGGTACAGCAGATCCCCTGCTTTTTAAAAACTCACCAACCACATAAAATTTAATGTTTTACCCGTTTTTAAGCGGGCAGATCAGCAGTGTTGAGGACGTGTGTGCTGTTGTGCAGCACAGCTCCAGAACCTCTTCATCCTGCAGACCTGAAACTCTCTACCCTTGGAGAAAAACTCCCCTGTCGCCTCCCCTAGGCCTGGCTGCCAGCGTCCTGAGTTGTTTCTGTGATGTCGGTTGCTCTCGAGGCCTCTTTTGGGGTGGTGGATTCAAACCCTTACAAGTCACGCAAAGGTTTCTTTGCCCTTGAAGGTAATGGCAGCGGAGGTAAGTGATGCTTTGGTGTAGACTTCCTGCCCACACTGGAGATTTGCTTAACATGTTAATGAATCAGAATGAACACATTGGAAAATGTCAGTTGGTGTCACGAGAATTTAGTTTCTTGTCTCCAGTTCGGCACATGTCATAGCAGAGGTCCCATGTGTCCAGTGCTGTACCAGGTGTGGTGGAGGTCACAGCAATGACCTATGACCTCCCGTTCTTGAAGGGGCCTCCCAGGTGGTTGAGACAAGGACCACGGGAGACCTACCGTGGGGCTGGGAGTGAGACTGTGCCCTGGAGACAGGTGGGGCTGGAACAGCAAGGAGGGAAGAGGTGCTATTGTCACGGCTCTGTATGATAGTTGCAGGCCTTGGAGATTTTTAAATTTAGTGACAGGAATGTGACTAAATTCGAGCCCATTGAAGTTTGTCCTCAGAAAATCACATTATATTCCATGATCCACCCTGGCAGCCCCTTCCTCACCAATGGCTTCACTGAAAAGCTTTCTCGTCATGGCCAGGTATGATGCCTCCAACAGCCATGTAGGTTTAGTGGGGCAGAAACCAATCAGAAGCCAAGCCTAGCAATGGGGAAGGGATGCACCACCTTTCCTCGTGAAGAGGCATTTAATATTTGTTAAAAATAGTCATAGATATTTGTGATAATCTCTGGCCAGCTGTTCCTTGATTTGATGTTTTATAGAGAGAGTGTTAGTTAAGAAGCAGAACATGCTGTTTGCATGTGAGAAAAAAGCTAATTGTACACAGCAGATCAGGAAAATCCTGATGTCAAAAGATGAAAAGGTGTGCGAATAACACTCTTTGAGTAGAACATTCACATCGATGCGCCAGGTAAAGCAAACTTTGTAAGTTCCAGATGCCCATTCTTGAGCTCAGAGTCTGGAAGAGGCTGTGCATTCAGCATCTCCGTGATGAATAAATAACTACAAACGTGCTTTCCACATTTCTGCGGTTTCAGTGATGTCAGTGGTGAGCATGGGTTGAAAAGCCCTCCTAGTGCACTCGCCCCTGATGAGAACGTCGTGAAAACCAGACGCACAAAACTGACAGCTTTGCTAGGGCGGCGCCAGGGCGGTCTCTGAAAAGGAAAAGGCACTGCCTTTTGTTGATGTTCCTGGGGAGTGTTTTCTTTTCATCTTGAAGTCACATCAACATGTAGTTCAAAGCCAGAGTTTGGACTCTTTTCTACTCTGGCCTCAGTGGTGATAGATTAAAAATGCACATTGCCCAAGATCTATGCATGGATCATTAGGAGATGAGTGACTTTGGACCTCTAGACCTTTGAATAAATACGCTTTCTTTATCAACTCTAAAGACATTAGGCTTTAGACACACACCACACAGCAGCATTCTTTGAAGATAAATCATGTGCTCCTAAGCCATCGGAAATAATTAGCCATGTACCAGTGAAGTGAAATAAGCTGAAAGTAGGAAAATCAATAAATTATGAGAGGCGGTGAGCCCGCTCCAGTGCACAGTGCACTCCTGTCTCCTCTCTGCAGGAACAGACAGAGCCCATTGTCCTTATTAGTAATTAGTTGTCTGCTAATCTGCATCCCTCGGGCACCTCCATCATTATCATTCAGCTCATTATCAGAGCGTTGAATACACATGTGAAATCAGCTTGCATTTAAAAGTGGTGTGGCTCTCATGGCCGTTTGGTTTGTGTCTTTCTTCTTCTGTTTACTTATCGTTAACTGCTTTGTCAACAAAACATCTGTCACGGGTTTCAGGTGGTTGGCTCAGCTCGTGGCTTTGCCCTCAGGTCGTACACATTTTGTTGTATTTGTCTTGTAGCAGTGTGGGGGTCACAGCCACAGGCGAGCCCTGGACACAGGGGTAGTGAGTGTGGGAGGCACTGGTGGTCCCTCGTGCCCGGAAGCACTCTGGCTCTGTGCATTTTCTTACAAGAAAAGGTGTATTCCTCAGTTGGGTATGCAGAGTGATTTTTATTCTCTCTCTCATCTGTGCTTTTTCACACATAACTTGAAAGTGTTTGAAGAGGCTCTCACTGGCATGCACATTAGCAATGAGCACAAAAGAAACGCAGTCAATACGAAGTCATTTAGGCACAGTTGTCACTACGGCCCAGGGCAAACCAGGGGCATCCGTCCCAGGGCTCCCCTGCAGGTGGAGGAAGGAGACTGGAGCCTGTGCGACCTGGTGTCCCGAGGCCATGGGGAATCTCCAGCCCAGCCTTCTCTTTTCTGAGAGCTTTACGATGAGTGATCCATCCTGAAAAACCAAGACTTTTCTGAGTCACTATGATGGGATTATTTACGATATTCTCCCTCTTCTGTTTGTTTGTGTCATTGGTTGACGCTTTCAGATTGTTCTGCTCATTGTTTTGCCCTCAGGTAGCGTACATTTTCTTGTCAAGGGAGGGGGACCTCAAATCCATAGATCCCCGAATTAGATCAATCCGGCCGAACGAGCACCTACAATTCAATACAGAAGTTTTTTCTTTTAAATTTTAAAGCCTCATGGACTCTTGAAATATAAAAGCAATTTTTAGGAGAGTATGATGGGGCAATCAATAAAGACTCTAAATCATAAGTGTACATTATGTTAGGACAGAATTATGTGGGGTAAATGGAAGAGAAGTACAAATTTAATGAGGGAACAGAAGTGACCGACATTTATTGTGCTTAAGAAGGGCTTGTGCTTGGTTTAAATGGATGGAGAGTGTGAGTTTGAAGTGGCTATGGTATTCAGATTTCAATGAAAATATTTAAAAATGATAGAACAGCTACATTTTCAAATCTTGAGTTTGCAATGTCAGAGGTGATATCCTTTGTAATTATTTCAATGTATTATAAACATTTTACATTCAAATTAAAAAGTATGAATAGATCGGTCATTTTTCACAGTTTTACAGGTTGTAAGAGCAACCAGTTCTTCAGTGTCCTTATTACAGAGAAATGCTCTCTCAACCATGTCCATAACAACTGCCATGGCTGGTTTCCCGCGGATGGTTATTGAAGTGTCCCACAGCTTTGTGAATATAGTGATGTCAGAGAAAGTGTGTGAGTGTGTGTGTGTGTGTGTGAGAGAGAGAGAGAGAGAGATGAGGGAGAGACAGGCATCACCTGACTGAGCTAAGGTTGCCTGGGTACATGGTCCCTAAGGCATGTGAGGTCAAACCCAGACTGTGTAGGGACTAGCCTGTTGGGGTCACCAGGAGCCACATGTGGATATTAAGTGTGAATCAACAAACAATAACAAATTAAAAGTTGGTTCTGCTGTCACACTCGTTGGTTTTAAGGGCTTGGTAGCCATGTGTTCGGCGGTGGTGGCGGCCCCAGGGCAGCAGGGATGGGGGAAACTCATTACTACAGATGGCTGTGTTGAAAGGTACTTACATTGAGCAAAGGGTGGGTTGTGTAAGTGTCGTCTTTCTCCAATGGACTTGACCTCAGATGGAGGCAGTGGAGAACACCCGTTTCTCTCGGACGCGGGGCTGCACAGTAAAACGCCGGAGGAATTCTGTGCCACGTGCTTGGACGTGGCTCCTGAACTTCCAGCGACTCTGAGCTGCGGTGGGGCTGACAGACCTTGAGGAGCGTAAAAGAAACTGGTACTTGAGAAGATTTGGAAGCTATACTTTAGCCAAAATTTTCAAAATCGAGCTTTACCTTAGACCTTGCCTTTATAGAATGAGATGTTTCTGAATATACCCCTCTTTGTGGTGGACTCAGGAGCACGCAAGCTGTAAACTTCAGCGTCTGTGCTGATATCCTTCACTTCATCTCAGCAATGTCACGCGGGCCGTGAAAACACCAGGCCTTGCGCCCTCTCATCTCAATGTGCGGTTCTTCGATTTGTCCTTGAGTCGTTTTCCTCAGTCGAACTTTGTCTCAGGTTAAAGGTGGTATAATGTCCTCCAGATGGGCACCAATTGTACTCATTTATTCTTAGAGAAATGTTTTAAGCTTTCCATGAGTTATTATGAAAATTAGTTATTTCTGAATATATTTAGCAATAAAATCTCTCATTTTGAGAGGTACAAATGAATTTAATTAATTGAGCATATTAAGAGTGGTTAGAATGAAAACATTTACAAGTCACATAAAAGTAAATCCAAGCAGTTTTTAGACGCATGCATTGGAAGAATTAGAAACACAATTTATAACAGAAAACTTCAAAACATGGGAAAAAAGCGTTTGACACGCTCTACAGAAAAGCTACCATTGACTCAGACACAAATACCCAGTTGCATTTCTACTAAAGGGGGTATTGATTGAGGTTATTAAGGTCAATATTTCTCTCAAGTGAAAAATAAATCTTGAGTTTTTCATTGAGTCATAATGTCAATACATGATTTGTTACCAAAACTCTGGAAGCGTACTGTGGCATATTTTAATATTTTCTTCTGCCACACTGGTATTTCTCTCCCTGTGCTTTTAAAGGAAAGAAAATCTGTGCAGCTGTTGGGCAAGGATTTACTGTGGCCGGTGTGAATGCACCTTTCTTTGTTCTGCCCTCTTTTTTATTTTTACGTTTTGGCTTTTGCTTCTTACACATCTCCTGGGAGAGAAGGCAGGTGGGTTCGTCCCCCATTTCACTGGGCCCTGATGTCTGAAGGGCCCTTCTGGGCGGGTCCTTGGCAAAGAGCAGAGAAGGGGCTGTAATTGTAAACTGTGGCTATGGCCACATCAAATCTTGGATTTCCTTCCTCAGGTGAAAAAAAAGTGCAGGGACAAGTTGTCATGTGGTGCCAAGGGTGTGCACCAAGGGTGTGTGCGCCTGCACCTGTGTGTGCATGGGTGTGCTCCCGAACGTGGTGTGACAGCTCTTCATGTTGCTGTGGGGCTCTCTGGGCCCCGACGGAACCAAGCACAGGCAGGCGCAGAGCCAGCAGCTGCTCGGAAGGCCCAGCTCCTCCTTCTGTAAAGCCCAGCAGGACCCGGCCGCACGGCCTTTGCCACCGTATTGCTCACACGTGCTGCGCGCAGTGTGACTGTGGTAAATCTCCGGGCAGCGCCCTCACCGGAAGATGGGCTCGCGTTCCAGCGCATTTAATGTGGAACCTTACTGGTAACATTGTGAGAGGTAACAGTGTTTGGAGACTCAGGTCCTAGGTCATCTTAGGTTTTGAATCAAAGTTTGTCCTTTGGAGTTTTAAGTGATGACGAGCTGTGGGTGCTTTGAAATTTCGTACTTGCCCCTTCCCTCACTGCTGTGTCCATTTGCTGGCGTTTTCATGTTCCGCCCTTCCCAGCGCCACCTGCTGCTTTGTGAGGGGGAAGGGCGTCTGAGCACTGCAGCAGCCCGTCGCCAAGCAGGTTGTTATTGATGAAGTCGCCGCTGTCCGGCATGAATGTTTAATGATGTAGCTCAAACCGGTCATCAATGAAGCCATGTTCTCTCCCTCTGATTGCTGAATTATTCATCCTGAAGTTCCTCTTGGAAAAATATTTTCAATAAAGAGCAGCGCTATGCTTAATGCCTGGGTAGGAAAGCGCAAAGAGATGACTTGGCTCCATGAGGCCCATCAGTTCCGCCGCCCGGCCTTTCCCAGGGCAATAGCTAATTGCATCTTGGCTAGGCGTTTGTGTTTTCTTTTAAAAAGCGGCCCTGTGGCTTTGTGGAGTATTAATGGTTTCGTTTCTGAGCGACTGCTTGCTTCTGTCTGATTGGGATTTTCTGATGCCTTTCGTTTACTCCTCCTGGCAGAGCGTCTGTCCTCGCCCAGCAGGGGTCGCCTCGGGGTGCAGGCTCAGGGTCTGTGCTTCCCGTGCTCCCGTGGCATTTCCGTTTTCCCTCTCCAGCAATGCATGCCACCGCCACTGTTTCTCCTTCGGAGAAAGTCTGCCTTAATTATATCCTGGCATATCGACTGTCATGCAGATGACACGGAAGCTACTCTTGTGTTTTAGTATTAGTTTTCCCTTCTGTCTCTCCTCATGACTCTAGTTTGGTACCTGGCTGCACAGCCCACAGGCCCTATTTCCTGGGAGGTGGTGATGTGGGTGGTGACCTATACCCGTAAACATACAGTCGGAACTTCAGAAAGTCCTCCTCAAAGCCTGCTGATCGCACCCCTTGCTCCTTCCGCCGTTTCTTCCTTGAGTAGTTGGGATGAGGGTAGGAGGGAGAGGCAGGAATTCTGGGTTAGGCTGGGCAGCCAGCTGCCGTCCTCGTGGGACATCAAGTCCTAGGGAAGGTGGGGCTGAGTGGAAAGACCCTGAACGACTTGGTCCACTTTCCACCAAGCCTGTGTTCTGTGTATATGGGCAAGCGAAAGGTTGATGCTGTATTCACGCCGTCCGGATTGCGGGTGTTCTCACACAGCTGAGCTCCCTTCTAGAATCTAGACTCCAGGTGATGATTAGATCGCTGGGTTTTCCTGGACCAATGGAACAGAAACCAGACTGCATGTCACCAGGTCCAACCCCTCACTCGGCATTTCCAGCCTCCCTGTAACATCCGCTGCACGTGGCCTTCAGGGTCTGTTTGAACATCTTCTGCAACGTGACTCCACGTCTCCTGGGGTAACCAGTCAGTGTGAACAGCCTCCTTCGGGATTAAAGAGAAATCGGTTTGCGTCTTCCGATGCAAAACAGATGTTTGAGACTCAGAGGCCGCCACTGCCCTCTTTCACACAGTTCTCCTGCCCCAGATCCTGAGTGACTGTGACACCTGTCCTCTGCCTTTGTGGCTGCTGTCATCTAGGTACCTCTCAGTTGTCAGCACCCAGTCTTTTAAAAAATTATTTTATTTATTGATGCGAGAGAGAAACATGGATCTGTTGCCTCTTGCACTCCCCCAACCTGGGACCTGCAACCCAGGCACGTGCCCCAGCTGGGAATCAAACCGCCGATTTATCACTTTGCAGACGTGGTCAACCCACTGAGCAACACTGCCCAGGGCTGGCCCCCCGGCTCCTGATGTCTGATGGCCCAAGGGAAAGGCTGGTTTTCCTTTTCTCAGTATCACACCATCATGTTGTTGGACTCTCGAACCTCTCAGACTTCCTGAAGCAAGTGGTGGTGGCAGAAACAAACGAACAGCCACACGCGCCCGGGTCTTCTCTTTGTGCACAGCCACTTGGTACTAGGCGCCGGCCCCCGCCCCGCTGCAGGGGCTGGGCTGAGCATCACCAAGCCTGGAAGTCCGCTGCTCTTTCTCCACGCTGCTCACCATCTGGTACTCCCCTTCCCTTCTGGTTTTGGGTGCCAATTGAGTTACTAAAACACTGCCACGTTGGTTTACAGGCACCTTGGGTTATATTTTGATATCCGAAAGAACTTGTTTTTATGGTTCATCGTTTACCTTCCTCGCTGTTGTGGCAGCCACCTGGGGGTGGCGTGTCAATGTGAAAGTGACAGTCTCTTTTGGGAGTACCCACGTGAGTGAGCTGGCTCAGTTGGTCACAGGTCCTCAGTAATTACAAAGAATTAGATATCTGTAATTAGACTAGAAGGAGGTCATCTAGGGCGACCCTCATATTTAGCAGACAGAAAAATGAAGCCCCAGAGGTGCAGTGGGGAAGGTCACTTACTGTGTTAGGAACGGGAGATCCACCAACCTCACGTTCTTTCTCCCGGTCTAGGGCCCCTTGGCTCCTTCCTATGGATTCAGAGGGGCATTTTAGGGGCTGGCACAGAGCCCCCAGGCAGCTCCTGCCCCGGAACCCTGCAGCTCACCCGAGCTCTCTGTGTGATGCGCTTGTATCTATGTGATGCTTCAGACGGACTTCGGCTGTAATATAAATGTAGTATACAACACAGGAGCCATTTTTTTCCCGAAGAAAAGTTTAGTTTCCCTGGCCATGTGACGTACTGAGAAGTCTTCTTATGGCTGTTGAGAAGGGAGGAAAATGCACCTGTGCGTCTCCTTTTGCCACCAAAGAGAAAGGGAGTTTGGCTTGTAGCTCTTGCTGTGTAAGTCCACGCAGTGAGACTGGGAAGGGAGCCGCACGCACCCCTGCAGGCTGGGGTCACGGTGAGTGTGCTTCCAGCGTGGGGGCGGGCTGAACACGCACAGGACTGTCCGCCTCTCTTGTCTCAGTGGCCCCTCTTGTTTCCTCACAGGTGACCGTCCGAGGTAAAAGTGGGCAGCTCCAGCCACCACCCAGGCTGTTAAATGATGTGGTAACAACCGTCACTCAATAATCTCAATAAACTAATTCTCCAGGAGAACATGGGCTTATCCTCACTTGTCTGGAGAACTGAAACCTTGTCTCATGCTTTGAAGTCAAAGAGCACAGTCTACACACCCTTCGTGGGTCATTTTGTGCTCTTACACTTAAAAACACTTCAGAGTGATATGCTGAGCGTAGGTAACAAGCCTGAGTCGGCAGGCTGCAAGCACGCAGCAGGTTTACTGAGCCCAAGGCCACCTGCAGTGCCCACTCCGCAGGCTCTCTCCAGAACGGCCGGGATCTGGGCCATGACTTGGGTGCTGTCTATGCAGCGGAGCGGTCACTCCCAGATGATGAAACTGTCTGGTGCGGGAGCCAGTCTTTCTCTTCCAGTTCAAAGATCCTCCCCACTAGAGCCCAGACCTGGTTCAGACGAGGAAGCCCAGCATGAAAAGCCATCCCAGCCTGCTTGTTCCTTCCTTCCTGTTTTATGCGACCTCCTGCCCTCCTCGTTAGCTGTTGCTGGTTGGACATTAGTCCCCCTGCCCTGCCCTGCCCCCCGTGGTTGGTCAGATAGAGAAAAAGGGAAGGTGATGTGAAGAAAAGTCCTCATGTTTCCGGTAGAGATTTATCTTGCAGAACCTTTTATTAATGCACTTTTAAGTGTAATTAAAGTTAAATTGCTATTACTTTTTCTGAAAATGAAGTTAGGGTTAAAAATGCATAGAACTTGTAAGGGTACTACATATTTATAGTGGATCTTAGTCAGCGTAAACTCTCGTCCAGTTTTTATGCTACCACTCCTGTTTAGGAAACACCAATCACAACGGTAGAAATAAAAAGAATTATCTAAAGGTCAAACAAAATGACGGTTAGATAGCTACTGGGTTTCTGTGGAGTAGCTCCTGAGTAGCCCTGCATTGTTCAGAAGGCAGGGCTTTGTGCTTGGGAGGTGCAGATAGGTGCTCCGTAAAGACAGGTGAAGGACACCGGGCAGAGCCAAGCACTTGGTAAAGTTATATTACTCAGATAAACACAGATGTTAGGACCCTAACCCATATGTAACGTGCTCCCGGCCAGAATATGATCTATATTGCTCATTATTGGCAGTGTTTCTGAGACTATTCAGTCTCATAGCTGTCTATATACCAGAGTCATTGCCTTTATGACCGAGGGAAACCAACCATCAAACTCGGCAGAAGAACCAGAAAGAAAAACTGCCACCCCCTGGAACTGCATCCTTCCACCTCACTCTGCAGGACCCGGGAGCAGAAGGCTGACGGCGAACAGGAAAGCCACTTTGGCAGTGACGGCGCCTTTATGACACGCTCTTGATCTCCAGCACAATGAAATCTCATCAGTGATGGAAGATGGGTTCTTGAAACCCACAGGATGCACATTTCATCTTTTATTTAGTGAGTTTCTTAGTGGCTCTTATATTTTCAAAGCTGCCTCTAATATGATTATGTTTTAATTATAAGCACACTTGAGTTTATCCATCTTAGAAATGTCTCAGAGCAAAGCATTTCTTTTTGTCTTTTTTCATTTAGTTATTGGTGTTCTTGCATTTTAACCTCTGTTCTGAGGTGTAACATGTACAGTAAAGAACATTGTGTTCCCATTTTTGAGGTAGAGCTAAGTAAATACTCATTTATATTCCTGTACGACCTCACCCCTGTCATGCCAATACGATGTAATATTCAGCAACATATAAAATACAACTACACGTCATATAATGATACTATATTACATCAGTGAGTTCACTGCTGTTCTCTTAAAATAAGGGAACATTTTATATTCTCTGCTTGGTATGTTACTTTGTATTTTTATTTATTTAAAAACAGAAGTAATAAAGCCATTACATGTTAATGCAGAAAAAAAGGTATTGTGACAAGAGCAGTTGATGTGGGACCTACCTACCACTCCGCAAGCACACCTTTCCAGAAGCACAGGCGACAGAGCCACCGTAGAGGAGGGACTACACCAAACCCGGAAGCTTCTGCAAAGCAAAGCAAACGAAACAGTGAGAAGGCCACCTATGGAATGCGAGAATATATTGGTAAAAACTGCGGGAGCTTAATACCCATAATATATAAGGAACACACACAATTCAATACCGAAATTCAAATAACCTGATTTTAAAAGACGGGCAAAGGACTTGAGCAGAGATTTCTTCGAAGAAGACATATGAATGGCTGCCAGGCATGTGAAAAAGCACTCCCCTGGTCACCAGAGAAGTGCAAATCCAAACCTCGGCGAGCTGGCACCTCACACCTGCTAGGATGGCACCGTCACAAAAACCATCACGTGTGGGTGTGGAGGCCTCGGGACCCTGGCACGCTGTTGGCAGGAGTGTGAAGTGTAAAATGACTGTGGAGAACAGTGTGAGGGTTCCTCGAAAAATTGGAAATCGAGCTACCATATGATTCAGCGACCCCACTTAAGAGTATATATCCCCCAAATTAAGGCCGTGCTGTACTCCTGAAACCAATACGAAGTAACACTGAGTGCAAACTGCAGATGGAAAATAAAATAAAATAAAATTAGAATCTGTCCAATTTCTAGTGCTCCCAGTATCTGTAGGTCTAGTCCACACAAACAAAGATGGTTCGGGGCCTCAGCAATTTGGCAAAGTATAGAGGTTTTGGGAAACCACAAACCTGAGAGCCAGGGGTATAACCCACGGCCTGGTGATTTCTTCACTCCCGGGAGTGTGCACATCTAAGAGAAATACGTGCACATGTCTGCAAAGGACATGGATCAGATCGCTGCCCCCAGTTGTTTATTTTTTCCGTAATAGCCCCAGACAGAAAGAACTCGTGTATGTGCTGTCAGAGTAGGTAAGTGAGCTGTGGCATATTTGTAAATCACACACTCTAGATCAAAAAAGGAACCAGTGCCCATGAAACAGCATGAATAAATACCATTGAAACCATGATGAGTGGAAGAATCCAGAACCAAAAACAAATAAGTATGGATTGATTCCGTTCACGAGAGTTCTGAGAACAGGCCAAACTCATCAGCGGTGATGAAAATCCAAACGGACCTCAAATCAAGCAAAGGGAAGGGGGTGCGGACCGCACAAGGACACAGTAGAAATTCCTGGAAGAGGGCCTTTGCCATCATGAGAATTGAAAGATTATTTAATACGTTTTGCCAAAATTAGACCCGGCATCCTTAAATGAGAGAGACAATCAAAGTAAGGCAATAACAATAAGTGCATAGCTAATAGGCTGCCCAAGAACGCCAGAGAGCAGTGGACACTCAGGCGCGGCCAGGAGAGGGCTTACGTAGGAGGCGCAGCTCCGAGGCTCATGGCCCCGCCCTGATGTCCCATCAGGCTTCACGTTTGCAACACAGATGCACAGAGAACAAGGTAGGAAGCACTCAACTCTGCAGGGCCCTTCAGAGGGTGGGACCCTCCAGCCTGCTCTGGCTGCACCCCTCAACGTGGCCCTGGGTCCGGGTGTGGTAGGACTTTTAGTGGGACTGTGGTAAGCCCTGCAAGATGGCACTTGAGTAATTGAGACGTCATGAGGACCTGCTGAGAGTAACTCTCCAGGAGGGGGTGAGGGGAGAGTGTCCCCCCACTGAACTGAGCAGCAGGGCCTGAGGCTGGGGAGGCCCGAGCGTGAGATCTGAACCAGAGGGGCAAACTGGAGTCCCAGCAAGATGGGAGCCTCTTCCTGTCCCCTGGGACCACACGGGCTCTGTCAGGATCTTACTGAGGGATAAGATAATCCCAAAGTTGCCTGAGACTGACCTCCCATCTGTGCTGAAAAACGGGAGGTGAGGACAGAGAGCTGAGTCAGGAAAATAAGGAGTGTCCTGAAGCAGAGTGTTGGCCGAATTCCTGCCGTTTGCCTTTGAGGTTCCGTCCCCTGTCTCTGGAGTTTGCAGACCCTCAGAGTCAGCATTTCAAAGGCCCTACTTCCAGACTTTTGTCTGTTCTCCGACGCTCCTAGCAAACCACACCAGAATATATATATAATCTAGTTATATTTTTAAAACTTTTCCTGGCCCCGGACAGCCTGGGGACACACTTAAATCCATATATATGAATTTTGGAGAGGGCAGATATTATCACAATTGCAGTGAGGGAGACCATAGAGATAAATGAGTGTCTCTAGTATTAAACAGCTTTAAAATGTTTTTCTTAACTTAATTTTTTTAAACAAGGAAAGGACAAACTAGATCTATACAGAATTGAATTACAAAAGAAAATTAAAATTTAACACAGTTAAAACACAGGCTTATGAAATTATCAATGAGATCATTTACATTCAGAATTTCAGTTCTTATAATGATTTGTATTTATGGCTCAGGTATTTCCATATACTCTAGTACTTCTTGATTACTCATATTTGACAACCTAACCCTAACCTTGAGAAAAAAAAGGTGAGGTTTCTGCAAGTTTTTAGCAAGTACATTTTTCTCTTTATCAATTTTTAAAGAAACTGCCTTAAGTTCTGTAAGTGGATGAAATGCAAAGACTATTGTAGAAACAGGTGGATGTAGTCATGGCTCTGACATAAACCCGCCGAGCCTTGCTCTGTAGAGGTCGCTTTCGTCAGTCCCCAAATCATCCTGTTCGCCTTGGGTGTCTCCCTGCCTTTTCCTCACGTGCCCTCCGCCAGCCCCCACCACACCTTCCACGCTTCTTTGTGGGGCTTTTCCACTGATCTCAGAACAGGTGGAACTTTGTATGTTTTCCTGCTCTCTCCCCTCCTCCCCTCTCTGTGCAGTGCAGCATCCTCACGTTCACGGAGGTGGAGACGGGAGGTAGTGACCTGCTGCTGAGTCTTGGGTCTTTTCTGTCCACCATGGGTTCGGGGTAAATGACAAAGATGCGTGAGTTACTCTTTGGAGAGTCTAGCAGGATGCAGAGAAGGTGAAGGTAGATAAGGAAGCGGATGCATGCGAATTAATAAAATGATGCAATGTACATTGCCTGTGTTTGTCCAGACAAACCATTCTCGCCCTGAACTTGAGTTTGTCTTCTTTTTCTAACAGACCAAACAGGTACAGACATCCAGTGGGTGACTTAAATCAGCAATTAAAATTAAAATATGCTCCCAACTCTCTCTCTCTCTCTCTCTCTCTCTCTCTCTCTCTCATACACACACACACACATGCACACACACATTCTGTGAACAAAGATAGCCAAACACATCCACATTCAAGCAAATGAGAATATTAAGTTTTACTTTTCTTGTGTGTTACTCATTTTTTAAATTCCGTTTTTTAGGTTTCAAAAAGTGTGTATGTGATAGATTATCTTATCTACTAGCATTCTCAGGAAGGAAGGTGGCCCATCTCAGAGCGCTTACTGGATAAGCAAAGTTACCCTTCGAAGAACATCTATTTCACGTCTCCTCTTACGGAAGGCCCTGTGGCCTCGCACATTGCCCTCCCTTCCAGCAGAGGTCCGCCGCCCACATGCCTCCCATTCTCTCTGCAGTGCCCTGAGCTGTCTGCGTCCCTGTCCTCGGGGGCTACCAAAGTGTCTGGGATGTTTTGCTTCTGCGTCGAATGAGCCAGAATACTGGGTTTTTAGGAACATCATTGTCTACTTTTTTATACTGCTTGGACTCATGAGCAGACCGCCTTTCTTCTTGAGCTCGGTGGTCTCCGCCTTCCGCATCCCTCATGCTTTAAAATCCGCACATGGTCTGGCAGGCTCCTGCAGGCTCAGATAGAAACAGACTCAGAGTTTAAAATTCCATTTGAAATAAGTCCTGAGGTTGCTGCAGAATTAAGGTAAGGCTTTACAGTGAGACTCTTGTAATCCTTGTTTTTGTCACTGAGCCCTCCTTTTCCTCTTTTCCCATCTTCCTGGTTGTGGATCGGATCATATTTCCAGGAATCAGGAGCATGGAGGGACCTTGAGCAGGTCAGCGAATTTTCAGGGGTCTGTTTCTCGTCACTAAAATGAGGAGATTTGATGGGCGGTCCCCCAAATTCCTGGCGTGTGGGACAAGTCTGTAACTCTAAGTGAGATGTGCCTCCACATATGAATTCAGTTAGATGATGATTATGGGAAACAACGTAATAAAAATATAAAGTTAAAAATGAATGCAATTAGCATAGACCAAAAGTTTGAAAATGAAGGCCCTATATATGGAGTCATATATCAGTACTTTCTCTTCATTATAAACATACTGAGTCATATTTATTGCTTTTAGAATAAACGTGATCCTACCAGACAAATACTTATAATCTGTAATTTACTGTGCCTTCAACTATATATAAAATACTTTACATGTATGTAATTTATTAATATATAAATAAATTACATATGTAATTTTATTTTATTTGAAATGTGTCATATACACTAGTTAAGTGTTACTAGTATGCCTCAGGGGTTTTTCTGGAGGGTTTCAATTAGGGCGTCGTTGACACTTTAACCCACTTGGTATATATTCGATCCTATGGGTTTTTTGTTGAGATGGTTTTTAGCAGCAAGATCAACCTTTGGTCAGCATCACATCTCAGAGACAGTTCCGGCTCCCCGTAAATAACAGTAAAAAAAAATGTTCACTCAACAATGTACCTGCATTAACTATGATGACAGACATGTGGCTACCCCCTTTGGGGTAGAGGATGCTTCTGTCACCATTGGCCTAAGACACCTGTAGAGGAAACGCAGTCTACGCGCTGTGAGTTCAGTTGACGACGGGGGTGCTTTTCAGGGTGTGATTTTCAGAAATGTGCGGGGCCGTTGTTTGAGAAATAAATACCGTTGTGCGGCAATGGTACCTGGTCTCCTAAAGGAAGACCCTGAAAACTCTCAGGGAAACCTCAAGGCTTCCACTTTGTTGTCTTAGAAACAAGTGTTATTGTGCAACATCAGCACATGGTCACAGAAACAGGGAATCTGAAAGTTTTAGGGAAACCTCAGCATCTTCCATGTTGACCCAGTTTCCAAGGGGACTGGCACACCAACAAGCTCCGAGACAAGGCCAGTGATGTAGCCGGCAGTGGGCTGGGGAACCGATGCTTTGCAGCTCAGTGACTGCCAGCCCAGGGCCAGGAGAACGTTAACGTGCACGGTCGGGCAGAAGTAAGGCCTGCTTGGGTATGGCTGGTAGGGTGTAATAATTTATAGTTTGAACTTGAACGTTTCGCCTAAAATGTCACGTGGTGTGCTTGAGTGTGATAGTGTTATGTTACAGCATGACATGCTTCTGATTTTGTAATGGGAGAGTTTGTAATAAAACAGGGGCGTTATCTGTGCTGGACCCTGTACGTAGATTTTCTGCTTGGTGGAGTTCTGTAAGAGCTGTCTCATAGTTGCCACCACTTGACGATGACCTAACAAGACACAGTAAACAAAGGAAGCTACAAAGCCAAAATTATATTTTCCAACTGACTTGTATTGCTCTCTCTCTGCTATAATTTTTGCTTGAATTTGACAGCTAATCATGGGTAGACATATGTTGCTTGTGAGGCGTAGTGCCAAATTGGCAGTGATTGCATTTTAAGTATGTGTCAGCTCAAGGATTCACAAATATCCAGAAGGTTTTTGCAGAAATACTGACCATACGAAACCAAAGCACTTTGAAGTCTAACCTCTGTCACGAACTCAGATTTACTGAGCACCTGTTATGGAGCCGGAGCCCAAAGTGTGGCCCGTGCTGTGAAAGACCTGCAGAGGAAAACGCAGGGGTGCTGCCTTGCCGGGGGTCAGCTGAGAGTGGAGATCAAGCATACATAGAACTATTATGGTGGGAACAGCAGGGGCTGTGCCAACAGGGCTGGCCTGATGTGGTCAAGGGGTGATCCGTTTCGGCCAGCAAGAGCAAGACATGATTTATTAATCAGGTGGCATCTGAACCGAGCACGGAAGCATCTCTTTTGCGTGTGGACTGTGGATAAAATTAAGAGAATGATGTTCGTGAAAGCGGGTCTGGAGATGAGAGAGCAATTATCTGAAAACACTTAAATAATTCAGGGTGGTTATTTGAAAACGTTGGCAGAAGTTAAGCTTGAATGATGCACGAGCAAATAAAGGACAGAGTTGATGGTATAATCAAAAATCATGTCAGATTGGGAGATTTGAAAGCGGTTATAAAGAATAGGTGTATTTTTAAATGGGTAGACAACCTGAATAGAAGAAGACATGTGGACAGATAGGAACAGAGGCGATGATCTGAGGAGAGTCGTATTGACTAGTGATCACAACTCTTCATGTCTGCACTGATAATGTACCCATTTTCTGGACGAGGCAACTGAGGCCTAAGGAAGACAGATGGCCTGACAGGGTGCCCGTCAATAACCGACTGGCAGGATTGAAAATACTCATTCGGACCCAGAGCCTGGGCCCTTTACCAGAGAGGTGATAGTGTAAGATCAGTCACGTGGCTGACACCCTGAAACACGCCCACAAGTTCCACGGGAACTAACAGTTCAGATCCCGCCATGGCTGCAAACCAGACCTTCTCTACTCAAGGCTTCCTCATGTCGGGCTCTCCTTGATCACTATAGCTCATTGTTTATAAAGGAAATCTGAATTTTTGAACAGCTTTGGATGTATGTGCGAATGGCAAAGACAGCACAGCGAGATCGCGGTGCCAGGCCGTAAGGCCTCACGCCGACACCGTGCGGCTGCCACAAGTCCCCTCCCCACTGTGATCCTGAGAACAAAGTCCCCCCTGGAGCCGGCTTATCTCTGAGGAGGGGGTTCCACTACCCTGCCCGGCATGGGATCACTCAAACTCCACAGACACACCTTCCTGTGGGCCCAGGACAGCGTACGCTGCCTCCCCCTGCAGTCCCCGGTCACTCGCTGTCCTGGGTACGGCCCCATGGCTGTGTGTGCCCTGTGGTTAACATCGGTCATTAGACGGTACTTTCGTTTAGCTACTGAGCTTTTACGAAGACAGTAGTGTCAACTACACCCCACTCTTGATTCAGTTTCCCTAGTTCTTGCACAGTACATGCCCTCCTTCCGTTCCAGGACGCCACCTTATGTTTAGTCATCACGCTTTCTTGTCTCCTCTTGGCCCTGACAGTGTCTCAGGCTTTCCGTGTATTTGATGACCTTGACAGTTGTAAGGACAGCTGGTTGGATGTCTAATAGAATGTGTCTCTGAGGAGACATGACTATTGACTCTCTCAGGCTGATGTGGGGACTGTGGGTGTTGGGGGAGGACCCCAGAGGCTGAGGGCCCTCTGTCACGTCATTTCAAGGGTCCATACTCCTCCCAACACAACCAGGTACTGCTGGGGCTCACGGGGTCACCTGGCTGAGACGGCGTTGTCAGGTGCGCCCCTGGAAAGCCACTCTCCCTCTTTCCATCCTGTCCTCTTGAGAAGGAGGTCAGAACGCACAGCCCACACTCATGAAATGGGGGTTCTGCTCTGCACCCCTGAGGGAAAACTAGCTACATAAACGTTTTGGAATTCTTCTACCAAGGAGATTTGTCTGTTTTTCTCCATTCATCTATCTTATCTATCTATCTATCTATCTATCTATCTATCTATCTATCTATCTATCATCTATCTACCTATTATCATCTATCTATCTATCATCTATCTACCTATCTATCATCTATCTATCTATCTATCTATCTATCTATCAATCATGTTCGATACTTTACATCGGTATGGAATCATGGACACTTACGTACAGATTGGTTATGATCCAAAAACACTTTATTTCATTGCCCAGATTGCCCAGCCTCAGCCACGGGAGCTCTCTCACTGGGAGCTGACCCTGGCGTCCTTCTGACACATCAATATTGTTGTGTGTGTGTGTGTGTTTGCTTAAGCCCTTTTTTCCCCCTTTCTGACCAGGAGAGGCTCCTGGCTCATTGTATATGTTTTCTACCTCAGTCTTTTCCCCAAGGAACCTTGGCCCCTTTTGTTCGAGAATGGCATTATGCAGCAAGGTCTGGGTGCTGGGTGTGCCTGTGTGCTCACAGCTGCTGATACGCTGACTGCTGCTAGGCAGGCTCAGCCGCAGAGCAAGGAAAAACATATGTCCACATAAATACTTATATTTGTGAACGTGAGCATATATAATAAGCTTAACGTGACTTCATGTTTAACGGTTCTGTTCCAATATACATGAGTGGCGGTACCCGAACGGTGCACCTACGCCTGCAGGGCGCGCCTGGTCACCTGCGGCTGGCTCACAGCTGCCTTGGTCTCCAGTCCGCACTCATTCACAAAGCATGTAAGGTCAGGGCCCAGAGAGAACATCTGTGAAAATGCAAATTACTACACTACATACTAAGCATAAAGGAAATTATCCTGACCCAACTAGACCATGTGGTCATTCGTGTATGGCCCGTGAAACTCAGACAACTATAAACAAGCGAGGATGGACTCATATTTTCCTAAAAGCAGAGAAGAAATAGTCTCCGTACCGCCAGCGAGGTCAAGAACTCTCCCCTCGTGTCTCAGCACAGCAATGAAAAGGAGATGGCAAACGGTTTTTCTGTTAAAATCAGCAGCTCGCACTCTGCCAGGCACATATAAAACCACATTAGAGCAAGACAGCCGTGGGTCACATGCGGGGGGAAGGACCTGTCCTAATTCCTTAACTGTGTGTGTGAGTGATAGCAGCTCTCTCACACACAACAAAGTTGGGCACAGCCATCATTGGGTGGGTGGCCACAAGGCTGCCTCTCCACTCACGGTGCCGTCCGAGTCAGTTAGCAGTTGACGAGGTTGGATTGGTTATTGAGGAGAAGGTAAGACTGCATCCAGCTGGGCGTGGTTGGTTGGAGCAGGAGTAGGAGGAAACAGGGAGAAGATGCATACGGAAGAAGAAATGAGGGAACATTGGGCCCTGCTCGAATTCACAGCGTGAAAGAAGAAAAGCAAACAAACTTGAAAACAAAGTATCGTGGAAAAAGAAGGGGCGGGCCCGGGTAGCATTCTGTCAGAGAAAGCCAGACCTGAGTTTGCTGCAGTTTTGCCCTCTCCTGACCTCGGCGCCTCCTCAAGGTCACACCACGAAGTGAGAAGAGTATGAAGCAGACACCCGTGAGTGGAGGAGACAGTGTGGAAAAGTCGGAGCCAGGCGAAGCCAGCAGTTTCCACCGCAGGGAATGGAAAAAGGGCATCGAGCTATAGGAAAAGGTGGCTCCTTTTCTCAACAAAAACACGAATTGGCAGAGACCATTCTTAATTTGTTATCTCTAGAATGGAAATAATCCTTACACAGATTGCCTCATGGGGCTGCTGTATATCTCTTGAAATATTCCAGAGAAAGTAATTTATGATGAAAACCTTTAGAAGGTGACATAGAATTATTGTCCTTCTGAGCTATGAAAAACAGAGGTTACTCTCAGGTCCTTTTAGGAGGCATAGGTTTGTGCGATTAAATATTTGACAGTAGGATGCTGAGAGGTTGCTGCTGCTTCGTTTGGGGACACGGGGCAGGTCGCTGAAACTCTCCGGGTCTCAGTTTCCACAAAGTGGAGGCGATATTCCCCGGCTCCTCCAGAATGGGAGACGGTCCGTGTGCGTGACTAACGCACTGTGGGATTCAGGCCCGGAGGCCTGATGTGGCTCGTGGTGAGAAGGTGAAAGGGGGGGCTGCTGGGGGCTGTCCCCAAGGAAAAGGCCTCTGCCCTGGTTACGCGCCTTTCTGACCCGGTTCCCTAGCAAAAAGGTCAGAAGAGACACTTCCACAAACAGGTCTTGAGGGCGTTTCTCTCCTGCCAAAATGAGCTCTTCGAAACTGAGGAGAGGGAGGGACACCAAAATCCCAGGAGGTCCCGAGGGCAACACGATGTGTGGGAGCCCTCCCCCAGGTCTGCCTGAGCCCTGGGCCTGCAGGCAAACTGGCAGTGAGCCTCCTTAGTGGTTGGGAGGAGGGGATGGGAAAGCCTGTCCAGCCCTTTTTAGGACTTCTCCCAGGCTGAGCAAGGTCCCTGAGGAAAAATAACTTGCGATTTGAGAGCGAATAGAAAACTTTGTTTCACACCTGACTCCCAATTCTGAGCTTTCGGGCGATGAGTGAGACCCCGGGCCAATTACGTTGCCTTCTCTGGCGTCTGCATCTTTAATTCAAAGCACGAGAATGTCGGGAGAGCCCTCGTCCCCGAGACAGGCAGTTCTGGAAGGAAACGCAGGTGTGGCGTGGACAGAGGAATGTGAGGACATGCTCCCTGCTTGGGGACTTGCCATGTGCTGTCCTGCTTGTTGACAGTCACTGTCTCACGATACAACCTGCGCTTCTGAACCGAAGTCCGGCGCTTGAACCAGAGGCAGAGTGTTCAGGCCACTGACCCGCCGTCCATTCAGTCGGGCACGTGAGGTTTGCAGAGTGTCCTAGGCCATGCCCAGTGTGGGTGTTTGGCAGGTGCCTGGTGCAGAGAGGAAGGGGGGACAGAAGGGAAGGGGGGAGAAAAGAACTAGTCCTTGATCGGTAATGCCCTCCTCAAGCACCATGCATGTCTTACAAACAGCCACACTTAGCATCAGAGTGAGGAGATCAGATTGAAATGTGTATTTAATTCTTTTTAGATACAGGAGCAGGGAGCAGAGATAAACACTGACCGCTCACAAGTGTCAGCAGAGACGTGAGAAACAGTGGCAGGGGGATTTCTGATGTCCAGATTCTGACATCAGTGAGATGTGAATGTTTGTGTCATTCAACTTGACTGTTCATGGCATCATCAGGCTGAGGGGACGGGCTGGCGGGTGGCTCGGGGCCACAGCAGTCATATGTGTGCTAGGAAACCCATGCTGTGTTGTCCCCGGCTAGGGGGAGAACCCCTGGACTGGCTCAGAGGGGGCTTCTGTGTACCCCTCGAGGGGCTGGACAAGACCCCGGAGAGTCAGTGGGGCCTTGTGTGAGCGGCAGGCTCGAAGTTGATTTGTGTGTACGTGCGAACGCTTGTGACAGGGCCTGTTTAATGTGCGAAACCTTTGCAAAGTTCTCTTCTCTTCTCTCCCAAGTTTTCCGTGTAGGCAACAGGCCGAGAATTAGATTAACTATTCAGTGAGTTATTAGGTGCTTAGGGGAAATCTACATGCCACGAGATAACATGCTATTTTTGTAATATTAATGAAAAACAGAGAAAGGAGCTTATTTGGAAAAACATTATACAACCATAGGACCCTATATGAATGGGTAATATGGCCCATAAATTAGATAAAGACATTTAGTTTCTCATTTGTTTGTGTGCAAGTCCAGAAGAGGTCTTAAAACAATGAAAGAATTTCTGCTGATAGCTCCCAAATCAGCCAAATTCAGTAGCTAATTAACTCTGCATTAGCAGTTTGAAAAATGGGCCGCCAACCAGTTCTGTAGGAGAGGAGCAGGCTGTTTGTTAAATGCTACAGATTGACGTTCCGTTGCCACAGCTCATTGACCGTTCTTGAAAAAGAGAGTTCGAGTGACCAGAAACTACCACGCGAGACTCGCTGTGCCTAGGAGTTGTTTAGGCATCGCCAGCTGCTGTGGAAAGCGTGGACACTTGGAAGGAAGATTCTGTCTTGGCACAGTAGTGTCCTCACCCTCAAACCCACTGCAGGAACACTGTTTAAAGTGGCAGTGTGAGTGTGTGTGTTCGGAGAAAGGCACCAGCTCTTCCAGTAGCCACGTGGAATGCAGTTTCCTATCAGAGAGGAAAAGTAACTTTTCTCCTACCCTTCTGAGTTCTTTGTTGAAATCCCCCTGAAATAAAAGACAGTTTAACCAGAGAAAAACAAACATTTTTAAACACCGTCTGTAAACGTTGGGGAGACCCAGAAAAACTGACTCCCCAAGATGGCCCAACCCCCACCTTAGAAATCGTTTCCAGGTAAAGACAAAAGGAAGACATGTGTGGCGGGCACGGGTGGGGACACTTAGGGATGCGCTGGACAAGCACAGCCCCCAGGGCCAGGCAACCGGGCAGGTTTAGGTGGCTGCCTTCTGCCCCAGGAGGGTCCCCTGACCTAGGGCCCGTCCTCTGTCCCTGACACCAGGAGCTGCTGACCAAGGCAGGTTGCCTTTGTGAATGTAAATTTCCATCTAGAAAGGCAACTCCTCTCTTCGCAGAGCTGCTCCTGGGCCTGCAGTTTCTCAAGATAGCCAGCTGAGAATAAGCCTTTTGCCAGAGGCCAGTCTGGAGCGGTGTGTCTGCTCCGTCTGAATGGGGCCGTGGGAAAGCTCCCGGACTCCGGTGTCAGGACAGACGCACTGGATGTTCTCCGTGCCGCCCGCTGTCGCAAAGGGTCTGTGCACGGAGCAAAAGTAGTGATGGGCGTGCATTTCTGAGAAAATCACGAGATGTTCCCAGTCACTGGTGACTGCTATACAGAAGTCAGAGGTCGTAAGTTAAAAAATAATTGTTGCTTAACTACTGGAAGAGAAGGGATGGAGCTTCCAGGAAGGAAGGGAAACAAAGGGAGGAGGGAGGGCGTGGGGGGGTCAGGACACATGACGCCCCAGAGGGCGGCACCGTGGCTTGTTGATGGCTGAGGCTGAAGGAGTCTGAGAAAAGGGCAGAAGCAGGGAGGTTATTGGCAGCTCCCCCACTCACCCTCGTTCCCTGGACCAGGGCACCGGTGTCCCCTGTGAGAGGGGCCCTCGCCGCACCTCCTGGTGGGAGGACGCCTCGCTGAAGGCCAGGATTTGGGACTGAGAATTCTGCACAATCAGGCCACGCTAAACTCACCCTCTGCTCCTCAATTCCTCACAAATGGCTGTTTCTTTGTCTAAATGGCGCACGGGTTTCCTGTGCTGGCCATTCCTTCAGGCCCCTGCTGTCTCCCGAAGGCTCCCCTGTGCAGTCCTAAGTCAATTGTGTTTGTTTGAGTCTCTCCTGTTGATCCGTGTTCCTTCAGTTTTCACAGCCAGCCCCTCACAGGGTCAAGGAAAACTATTTCCTCTTCTATAGCAGGAAGGGAAGGAGGGAGGGAAGGAGGGAGGGAGGGAGGCAGGGAGGGAGGCAAAGCAAAGAGGAAATGAGGGAAAAAGCAGTGGAAAGAGGGAGCCAGGAAAAAGAGAACCGAGCAATGACTTGTGACCCAACTGTGGCCTGGGAACTAGTAGTTTCGTGAGCTTGCACTTTCGAATTTGGCCCGGGGAGGTCAGCAGAGGAGGGGACCCAGAGATGTGCGCCTGTCCCTGGCTTTGGTGGCCTGCCCCTGGCTGTGACGGCCTCCCTGGGCTGGCGGAGAAAGAGCACTTGAGGAGGGGAAGAGCCACGGCCACTGTGCTGCTGCTTCTCTCTCTCCTTCCAAATCCCCGAGCCCAAGGCCAGAAACACCTGGAACCGGGTGTGACCCGGTGGGAGATGGAGGGGCAGGGACAGAGTGACTGCTGGGGTTTAGGTTTGACCTTCAGCAGAACAGGCTGCTGCTGAGCTCAGGGAAAGCTGCACTTGCGTTCCCCAGAGAGCATGGGCCACGATTCACACACACACAGCGTGGACACACGCCACAGGGAGGAAGGTGCGCACAGATGGGTCCCATGCACTCCCACACTTGCGATTTCATTTCTCCTCTTCTGTGTGTATGACGTAGTTGGCCTCCAACACTGGTCCTGTTCCTATTTTGGCTACAGGACATTACTCAGTCTCTGCTGTCAGGGACGTCCTAGTCACTGTGCCATGGGATGGGGGTGGGGCAGGGGGCAAGCCTTGGTATCCCTGGAGGCATCACCATGTGACTCCTCACCTGCACACCAGGGGGTGCCAGTGCCCGAGCTGCCCTCCTGGCAGGGGCTTGCAGGCTCCCAGATGGCCCTGTGCAACTAACTGCAAAGGGTCCATCCGTCAGGACAGACAGACTGCGCTAGAATCTCAGAGGGCTCCACACCCCCAGTTTCCCATTGCTCCCGTCTCCAACCAGGCGCAGAATAAAATGAGTGCCGAGTGAACCAACCCTGACCTGCCCTCCTCTGATGCCTCATGGAAAGTGTTTCCCATTTTTATTTGCATGAGGTGAATTTATTCGACTCTCGGTAATTTGTTTTTAACTTTATAAGAGTGAAAGTCTCTTATCTTCCCTTTTGAGGTGCTTGTGATACCCAAATGGGAGCAAAGGGTCAAGCTCAACTTAGCCTGGAACAAACTCACTGCCTGGTGTGAGGCATCACTTTTCCTGGCTGCTGGTGTAGCACCAAAATGAGGATGTAGGAATGAATGCTCTCTAATGTCAATCCAGCTCTGTAACTGCTGGTAGATTTTCATTTTAAACATTGCTGCCTCAAAAACGTTTTTGAACCATTTTAAATTTGAGATTTTACAAGTTCTTGGTGTATGATGACAAAACAAAACCACAGAAAATGAAAACATTGTGCTGCCGGCTTTTTCTGAAGAGTGCTCTTGTCTTTCGCCCCGTTGGTTTTTATACTTCTGGATACGGAACTAGTATGAATTATACCAGGAGACCGAGCAGCAAAGATGGAGTCCCTGGCCTGTTGGTGCTGCCGGCATTGGTACGTAAAGTCAGACGGCACTCGGCACTTGTTACTCTGAGTAAGAGTCCACGGTCCCCACTGACTTGCTAATTGCCGGCGATGTGGGGCCCTGAGTGTGGTCCTAGGGCTTTCTTTTCTGTCTCTGCCAGCAGCTAGATTACCTTGGCAAGGCCCACAAAGGACTCTGCACTTAGTTGACACCTTACCCTCCCTTTCCAGGACGCGTCCTGAAAACGTCCAGTGACATAGGTCAGCCTGGGTCTTCCCATCCCAGGGAAATGCTTGAAAAAGAAAATTTCATCAATTCCGGTGAGCGAAGAAACATTAAAAAATTGAGTACTTCACATGCTTTTACACAATGCTGACACAGTTACACACACACAACAGGATCGATCAATTTGGGCTGTTATGCAGTAACTTACTATGTTATCTTATGATTTTATGCTAAAATATGCTGATTTGGGGGAAAGAAGAATTGGAAAAATTAAACTGACATCACTTACTCCCCTAAGTGCAAACTTTTTTCTGTGTCATTTTTCTTTCTTCTGGATTAAGTTGTAAGATTTGTGCCAAAAACGTCCCACTGTGTACTTAACCACTCGGCCCTTCATTGAATATTCTACGTGGATGAACGACCTCCAATACTCATTCAGTGATACAAAGTCAATGCTAAAGCTATATTAATCAATCTTGTTTTCTTAATAATTCATAATTGCTTTGGAGCTTAAAGGATAAAGTCCACCATTTGTAATCATTGCAATAAAAATGGTGCGTAACATTTAGAAAAATATAGTGTTTGAATACTATTCAGCATAGACTTAAATGTGTATTTTAAGGTGGGATTTTTTATTGCAAACCTTTTATCGGTCGAGGTGGACGTTGAATCAGAAACACACCGTAGCCGTGTCCCACCACGTCGTCTTCATTCCTGACCCCGGACGTCCTTTTCCTTCGTGCTCCCCTCCTTTTGTGGTGCGCAGGCTGCGGGGACAGCCTCTGTGTTTCTTGCTCTCTTGCGTTTGTGCCCAGGTACAGCCCCACTCGCCCCTCGGTCAGGGGCTGGGCCTGTGCTCGTCTGTAACCAGCAGAATGCTGGCACTCCCATGCCTGGTTCCATTCCCCGAGGCTGTACCTGCCATCTTGCTCCCAGACTCCCTCCCTGGCTGGCCTTGATGGACCCCATGACAAGGAATCCAGCTGGGAGCTGAGGTCCTCAGCCCAACACCCCAAAGGACAGAAATTCTTCTCATCACCACTTAAGTGAGCTCAGGAGCAGCCCCTTCCCCAGGCGAGCTCTCTGATGCCCCCAGCCAGGGCACCAATCGTACTTTAGTCCCCTGAGCCCCTGGAGAGAGAGAGAGAGTGTGTGTGTGTGTGTGTGTGTGTGTGTGTGTTCCACCTGCCGGGGCCGTGTGGCAGTATTTTATGCACAGGTGGGATTTGGGGATCGCCTGCAGGTCCGCACCGAGAGACACTGCTGGGAGGCTGCCCTGCAGGCTGACAGGGACTGAAAACAGTCTAACCCAAATCCGTCAGACTCAGAGGCGCTATAATTCTTTAAATGAAAAGGAGCAAGAATTCCTGCTGTTAGTCAGACAAGTTGCTTCTCTCATTCTGAGTTAAGTAAGAAGGAATAATATTGTGTAGTATCCCTGGAGCTCGGAGCGGTGAGGTTCTAGGCGGCTCTCTTAGTGAACATGGCCCAGCCAAAACGCCCTTTCACGCTGTCCCCTCGTTTATCAGGTGGGCTTGTGCAGGCCTCCTCTGTAGCCACTGGAAGCCTGTGAATCTGAGACGCTACTTGCCAGTTTTGTTTGGAAGTGGCATGGTGGCTGGAGCACATTCACCGCCATCCGTGTCAGCCGCCGGGACCAACTGCACAGTGAGCCCTGAGGCAGGAGCCAGTTTGGCTGCCACACATGTCACATGTCCCGTCGGGGCAGGTGTGTGATGTGCTCACGTCACAGAGCAACTGGGGAAGCTGCAGGCTAAAACTTGCTTCCTGGGAGAACAGTTCCCCGCCTGCTGCTGGGGACTCCGCTCTCTTCCCGGCCAGCAGCCTCCCCGCCCCAGGCTCCTCCTCTGTCTTGTCTGACGCAGAGCTGGTGCTCAGAACAGGGGCTCTGAACCACTCGGTTTTCAGTGAAGGGCTCTGACTCTCTTACTGACCGGTTTTATGAATTTATTTAAACCATTTAATGAAGGTTCGCATTTCCAGCTCACCACAGTGGGGGTTAAGTATGCTAATTAACCCCAGCTTTGAAACCTATAGCACTAAAATGAGTGGTATTGTTAGAAATATCTGCACAAATGAGACTAATGTATGGGAACTTTTGAAAGTCTGTGTTGAGAAACTGAAGTCAGCGTTGGCCTGTGAGCCTTTTAGACACGGACAGACTCAGCCGTCATCCGTCTTCATTAAGGACGCCTCGAGTGTGTGCTCGAGATTCCGATCAGATACCCCTTGACCCTCGTAAACTCACTAAGCACCAGTCCAAGCACAGAGACGTAAATTCATTGTTTTCCCATAAATTCTCCAGGTGGTTTTGCTTTTATTAGCAGCATGTTTTAAAATCTGTTTGTTTACATTTTCCAAATGGGGCCTCACTGGTATGTTTTGCTCTTAGTGCAAACACAAACCGAAACTACGAGTTAGTGAAATGGATGAAGAAAGAAAAGAGCAGCCACCCTAATTTGCTGAGCCCAGACTGGCCATGTAAGGAACGTGGCTGTCCCGGGGTTTCGTGCCTCTTGCCGATTTCCAAATGGACACGTGCTGTCCCACCCCAGGGCCTCTCCGTCCTTGTCAAGGAGAGTGCTGGCTGAGCACGCCTCCAACGGTCACCAAACACGTGTGGCCCCCCAAGGCAGGAAGGAAGTGGTAGAAAACCAACAAGCAGCAGATATGATGCATGGATTTTGTACATCTAAAAACATTAGTTGGAGAAGAGATTCACAGATTTCAACACAAGAGGAGGGCCCGTGGCCCAAAGAACACTGGGGAATTCTGATAAAGAGATCCACAGAAAAAGAAATTGAACCCCAAAAGTGAAGTGTGAGCAGGAAGTGTCGTACAGATAAAACTTAACCGATGAATCTAATTAAGCTTTAAATATGAAATGAGGACCAATAATAACAATGACTATACATGAGTTAAATATGCCCAACAATAGAAATTCTCAGTTTGGATTTAAAATCTAGCTACGTAGGGTTTACCAGCAACACAATTGATTATAATGACCTAGGAAGGTTGGAAGGAAAAGAAAAACCCCATCCAGGGATATGCAAATGAGAGCGAATGTTAATACCAACCAAAGGGGAGGCTGATGTGAAACCCGCTCACCCTGATTAAGAAGAGCACACCAAGATCACTGAATAGTGTATCCACACACATTGTCGGGCACAGTCTGACCTGCTTTAGTCACACTGACTTCTGTGACACACCAGTGCCACTCATCAGTAGTGAGCTCAGCAAACCACCTCGAGTGCATTCAGGAGGCAGGGTTTATAGAGAGACTTATCAACATGCGGTTGGGAGAGCGGGAGCCGCTCATTTCGTCCACTGCTGGGGAGATGGATAAACTGAAAGTGAGAGGAAACAGGAAGTGTGAGGCAGAGCTTAGAGTAAATGGATTATGTGTTCACACTGAAATATAATTAGATGCTAAGAACATAAAACTGGTTTTTTAAACACCAGGAACAGAATGAGAATGATAATATCATGTCATTTACGTGAATTAAAAACACATGAACTCCAAACAATAATGCATGTTTAACAGGACTGGCTGTTTCATTTGCACCCATAGGCAGCACCTCAAGAGCATCTACCTGTAGGGACCACAGGGCTGAAGTGTGGGGACAGAGCATGCGCAGTAATTAACTCATTCACTCATCCACAGAGGACGTTTTCCCAGACCGGCGCAGGAGTGCTTGTGAGTTTCGGGATGTGCAGCGGGGTGAACCCAGAAAGATAGGGCAGTGACGTGGAAGCCTGACTTCCACTTGGGTTTGAAGCAGCAAACTCCTGCAAGGTATTTCATCCTCTGTGAAATCTAAGAACAGCCACAAAAGAGAAGCAAACAAAAAACTATTTGAAAGCACTGGAGAGTGACTAAGAGTACCAGCTGGTACCTTTCTTTCTCCTCTTTTCTTTTTCTTTTTTTTTTTTTTTGGTAGCAGGTAGGGAGGGCTCATTCCAAGTTGGAACCTGCCATCTACAATGGAACGAGTTTTCTGTTCTGTGGTCTGTCTCCAGGTATATCTACAGTCACACCTGGCCTGGGAAGTGGAAAGGCTCACTGGAGGGACCAGAAGAACCCAAGGCAAGGAAACGCTACACCAATTAGCTCACATAGATATATACATTACTGTTAAATGCACGTAATGTGCTCGCCATCGTAACTATTAGAGAGTAGTGAAGCCACACTGAAATATACTGCACACCCAAGGAGGCGACTAGCATTAAAAAGTCAGTGTTTACTGGGGTAGTTATGATACCTTCACTCGTAACATCCAACAACTGGAAACACCCGATGTCTATCAGAAGGTGAATTAATCAACGAAATACGGCACATCCACCTAATAAGGAGGAGCAAAAATATGGACGAACCTCAGAACCATCATGCAAAGTAAAGAAGTGCAGCACACACAAAAAAGCCCATAATATGGACTAAGTTTCTACAGAGTTCTAGAAAATGAGAGGTACTCTGTGCTGATCACAAGCGAGTCATTTGTGGTTGGAGGTATGGAGGCGGGACTAAACCGCAGGGTGGGGGAGGAGTTCTGGAGGGTGCGGGGATGCTGGAAACGTCCTGGCTTTTTATGTGGTGGTGGTTTCATGGGTGCATCCACCTGTCAAAGCTCATTGACGTGCGCACTTAAATAGACGCGTTTTATGGTGTATAAATGATACCTCAGTGGAGGTGGCTTTACAAAGTAATCTAAAAGTATGTAAAACAGATTTGACAGGTGTATAAAATTACAGAAAAATTCTCCTGAAACTTCTCTCAGAAGCACATAATGTATATCAAAAATAACATAGAAAATGAATTATAAATTTAACAAGGTAGGATCATTTCTGTGTATAGTTGTATAAAACATCTACTGTATCACCAAGCAAGTCTCAATAAATTTGAAAGCATCAATAAAACAAAAGTTTTTTTTTTTTGTCACAAAGCAATATGAGAAATCAGTGATTTAAAATAGAACAAACCACATAAGTCTTGAAACTTGACTAAAGTGGCTTCTAATTAAATAATGGATTAAAAAGAACTACTTTAAAAATAGCATATTTTTAAGAATTAGCCCTGGCTGGTGTGGCTCAGTGGATTGAGTGCTGGCCTATGAACCAAAGGGTTGCTGCTTTGATCCCCAGTCAGGGCACATGCCTGGGTTCCAGGCCAGGTCCCCAGTTGGGAGATGTACAGGAGGCAACCACACACTGATGTTTCTCTCCCTCTCTTTCTTCATCCCTTCCCCTATGTCTATAAATAAAAAATCTTAAAAAAAGAGAAATGATAATAAAGAGCCTAATTATCAAAGCAAGTAGGAGTATGTTTAAGTGTTATATAAAAGGACATTAAAAGATTGAAATGAAGAAGAAAAATGAACAAATATGAATGACCAGAGAGTTATCAACTGAGAGAAGCAGCATGTGACTAGAGGCAAGTTGAAGGAAAGTAATAATAAACAATTATGATAAATCAATCAGATCGGAAATGAAGAGGTAATACCAAAGATCAAACATACTGCAAGTCCATTTGGTTAACGTAATAATAAAATATGTATGCATAAAAATCTAGGAAAACTGAAAAAGGAAAAGAGAAGATTACATGTGAATACGAAGCTGACCTGTTCTAAAAGAGTAAAGATGTAAAAGCAAACAAGACTAGATTTCAGATTTGTCAGTATAATTTTAAAAAATGAATAATTTTTGATAAAATCATAATAGACAAGTAGAATTTAATTAAACTAATATCTAATAAAATTATGAAATAGTCATGAATTCACTTATTATTCCTTCAGTCTCAGCTGTAAGAAAAGTAATCAGGTTCGGATGATTTCACATAAACCATTTGACCAAGACTTCAGAAATCAATCTTTGTGTATTACAGATTATTCAGGTGATCCCAAGAGAGTAAACTTTACAGAAATATTATGTAGTAAAATAATGTATCATGAAAAGTATGGTTTCTTTTAAGTATTTGGAAATTTAAAATATAACCCATGATGATGTAAGACTTACATGAAAAATGGAAGCTTTGATCATAAAGAACTCTACCCTTCATCAGTGCAGTTTCAAGAAAAACAGTCACAGGAAATACTTTGGAACTTGGAAAAACTCATTCTAAAGTTCACACAAAACGGCCATTGCCAAGGAAAGCCAAGACAAACATAAAGAAGCCAAGAAGGCGAATTTGCTTAAAACATCAAAGCATGAACACAAAATCTACTGAAAATTAACAGAGTCCCACAGTGACGGTCAGACAGTTCACTGGCACAAAAATCAAGGTTCCAGAAACGGACCTGGATGTGGACGGGCACCCGCGTCCATCTCGGTTCCGTAGGAGGGGTGGAAGCGCGATGCGGGACCAGGAGACTGTATGTGAAGGAGCTCTCTGACTGAGGCCTCTTGCACAGGGGCACTGATTCTGTTAATTCCGACCTAAACTTTTCAGCACGTCCGTAAACATTGCGACCACGGCCAGCACCCTATTGCCTGCCCACTTTTATAGTTTCTGAGCCTTTTCTGGGTAACATTTCTTCGACGGTAAAACTTCCCTAAACCAGAATCCAGGGCATAGTCTTCCACGGCTCTGCCCATCTGTGCAGCCATCGGTTCTCTGGGGTCTATCGGGTAGAAATGTTCAATGATTTTCCTGCAAGGATCATTTTGCTGGAAGGAATAGGCTTCTGTTCCTCCCCACTATAGAATTGTGGGTATTTAATTTGTGAAATTTCTTCCAAGTAAGCCTAATGACCTTAAGGAAAAACTGGAATGATTCTGCTCAAATCTCTATTCTGCGGGAACCCCATTCTCACCCGTGGTGCGAAAATAGGAATATCTCTCTTGCTTAGCCCTCCGGGCCACAGGGAAGGTCAAATTAAGTAATGAGGCCACAGGGCTTTGAAAATCACAAGTGAAGTATAGATGGAATGTGTTATTTTCCCTATGCCCCAGGGGTTACTTTTGTTTAAAATATATCAGGTATTTATAAACTATAATTTTATGTCCAGTTCTAGCTTTCTGCTTAAAAATTAGCAGATTGGGCCTTACCCAAGTTAAAACACATTCACAAGTGAACGTACTTTCCCCTGATCCTAAATTTCCCATACTGGGCCCATTTACCCATCACTCATGCTAAAACTCTTTTGGCTTTTAGAATCATTTCCAAAGGCTATAAAAAGCTCTTGTACAAATCACGTAAAACTGTTGTTCTGACAATATAAACGTCCCATGCATCAAAAAGCACATCAGAATTACCCAAGCGGCTATGGAAATGCATCCAACAGACACAGGCTCTCTTTTTCGCTAAGGACCCCGACGGCAATGAAGGGCATGGTGCCAGCTGACCCTCTCGGAGGTAGGCGCGTCCTGGCACCCCTGTGCGGGTGACCCTGCAGGGTCTTCACTGTGACAGGAAGCAGGACACCCAGGGCGCTGCAGAGAAGGGAAGGCGGGTCCGTAGACTGAACAGATTGTGTCTCTGCCGTGCTTTCTGGACTCGAATCTTAAGACAACAATCACCTTTTCAGAGGTGCTTCACAAGAATGGCAGCATTATTGAAATGGAATTGCCATAAAATCATGTATTCAAGGTGTGACAAAAATAAGAAATGCTCTTCTCTAGTTTACCAACACGCGGAGGATGGAAATGGAGAAATTGTAGGAAATCAGGGATTTATATGCTCCTTCTCCAACGCTGTTAAGTGGTGTCTGGAGAGAGCCTAAGGGCTCTGGAAAGGGATAAACTGTCTGCACTTGAACTAGTCGATCCACTCTTACATATGCGTTGCAGTGAAAACTCATCAGGTAAAAAGCAAGCCCTCCTTTTGGGGGGGCGTAAGGTTGCTTTCCGGTAAATGATTCCTGGTACTTAACGTGACCAGTGTCCTCTAAAGCAAGCTGACCACCAGTTCCCCTCAAAGGAATGTTCTTACATAAATAAGTGGGCCCTTACTGCTTTGGAATCTACGTGCTCCAGCCGCCACCCCCCACCCCCACCCCGTGCCGGCCCTGCCGCTCACCACAAACAACGGGGTGGAAGAGTCACTACATTCCCGCTGCTGCCCGGGGCGCCGCTTCTGTCTGTGAGTCTCCTTAACAATCTCTCAGTGTGGTTCTGGAGTTGTCAGCCCCTTTCTCCCATCTCCTGGCCACGGATGATTTTCCCAACACTCAGAACTCAAAAAAATCCACAAGAAAATGGAAAAGGACATTCTAAATTTTTTCACTGAAACTGTAAAATACTTGGAAACCATCTTTAATCAAACACATTCAGATTGCATCTGTGTTTTATAACTGTTTTCCCAGAGAAAGAGGAGGTTTAGCTGTGGCTCACATCCAGGGTGTTTTGGGGGTTCGCCAGTAATTGAGGTTGTAGATGCAGGTGGTCGCTAGGGTGAATGTGTGGACGCACAAGGCCTGTCTGAGGGAGGCTGTTCTCTCTGACCAGCGGCCACACTGCAGGCTGGCTCCTGCAAGGGACAGAAGTGTGCTCTGGACAGTAAATGCCTCAGGGCACTGTGCGCGGATGCTTTTATGAGAGGAATTCAGCTTGACGTCCTCACTCTGGGTTGACACCAGCGCTCAGCTCAGCGGCCCTAGAGGAGGGCAGAGCTGGGCCTCCCGCTGCGTGTGAGGCCGGACTGGATCCTAGTCCCCCCACATCTGAGGATGGTGGAGGCAGGCTCCGCCACCGCAGAGGGGAACAGAGCAGACCTTCATGGGCCAGCTGGAAATCTGTCCCTCTGCTATTCAGTGCACAAGTACCTGCTCAGTTAGTCCTGTGGTGCTGACACTCTGTTTTAAAAAGACACGTTTACTGAAAAGAATGTACGAAAATGTGGCTTAGAAATTTTAAATCTTATGAAGAGTTTAAAGAGCTAAATATCTGTATCAGAAGACAGAAAGACTATTATAAAACATAGCTATGTTTTCCCACATATTAAGTTGGTCCTCCTGTTATTTCTGTTGTGTTCCATAAATAATAGCCTTTGTGTTAAAAAAAAGCCAGTGATGCAGAATAATACATAGTATCTAAAGAAACCCTATTTTCATGTTTTTATGTTAATTTGGTAACCCATGTGTATAGCCATTTATTATATATCATGCTATGGTTTTTCTGGTATATTGTGATATCACCACTTAATTGTTTAGGCCCTTACTTATTTATTTTTGTTATGCCTGAAGTCCTTGGAGACTCGAATCAAGGGTTGTCTTCCAAGGAGTCATCTGCTGGGTGCCTGGGGCAAATACTCACAAAGTGGAGAGTCAGCCCAGAGTGCCTGCCCAGCCTCTCCTCTCAGCAGACTCGAGCACCGCCATCCCCCGGGGGCTCGCGCTGTCTTTCCGGGTTCTGAACGGACACTGTTCTCTCTGTCCAGACTCAAGACACTGCCCCTGCTTCCCTCCATGATGGGCTCCTTTCGGCTCTGGCTTTCCAGAAATATCTTGCACATGGTCTGTCTCCTTTTGGGCACCTGGTCTGGCCTTCTCTTCTTCTGAACAGTATTTCTTACCCTTGGGGTTTTCTGCCACCTTGGTGTTCCTGCTTTTGCTTTATTCGTCACCTCTGAGGATTTCCCTTTAATTCTTACACGATCAGTCATGAATTTAAGGTCTGTTTATCTTGGCACTGTGTATCATATTTAGACAATTTTCATGTGAAGGTTTCTCTTCCCCAGGAGTTGATGATTCCTTGTTGCCTGAAATTTAACCAAGCAGGTGTTAAAGGGATATTAAAATATTGCCCAAGGGCTGCGTGTAGGACCGTGTTATTTTATGTCGTAAGTGCTGGATTGAAGTGAGCCAAACTGAAGTTAGATGTTTAGGGTTAGGGCGGACTCTGTGCTGTGCCAGATCCACAGGCCTCAGATAACCGAAACATCACCCGTCCACCTGGGGGAAGTCAGGTGGCATTGGCATGGACCGAGTCTTCCCGTGCTGAGGAAGGTTTGTTCAGGAAGGACACATAGGAGGGAGGCCCCCTCGCCTGGTTGAGTTTGGGGCCTCCCCTAGTGCACATTGGAAATGCCAGAATACCAGTTCTACGGCCCTGCGCAGGGGGGGTTAAACCGAATCTCTGGTCCAGCTGTTGCTTTGGGGGTTCTCAGCGGCTCCTCAGTTTATCTTAAAATCTCATCGGAGTGCAAACAGTTGGAAATTAATAAGATGGTGGTGTGTGATGAGTTGAGAGTCCGGAAATAGCTACACATTGGGGATTGTTTGCTGGGATTGAAGTTTGGGTGGTGAGACAGTGTCTTCTGCTTTTATATTTGATACATTTTATCGTGGTGGTAATATGCACCTCCATAAGAAAGGGGGAAGGAGGGATATGTTTTGTCACTGCTCATTTTTTAACGAAAGACGAGAAAACATCTCTCTAAATTTCAGTTTTGCCATATTGTGTTTAAACATCGGAGCTGGAAATGAGCTACACTGCATTTTCATTTGTTTTCCTGAGCTTTTATAATGTTGGATCGGGCGAAAAACTTGTTGACTCTCTGTCTGGGCCCCGGATAATAAGCACGTGCTTTGTAGAGCACCCACTGATTTGCAGAGTAGATTCGATTGGAAGGGAGCATGTGATCCTCCTAGCAACCCCTTCTCCTGAGGACAGGTGAGCAAACCCTAGTGTTCTGACTTTGCGGCGAGCTAAGGCTCGGGCAGCGCTGCAGCAGGCGGTGAGGTTCGCATCCACAACCCAAGTGCTCAGGAAGCCAGGGTAGCAAAGTCTTACCCTTGGTGCAGTTGTGAGTTGTTTAAGCTGTTCTGCACCAGATGGTTTCAGTTCCTTTGGACACGTGCTCGCTCTCCCCCTGCACTCCCCCTTTCACGGCTGCCTGAGCAAGCTGGCGTTTGAGGGCAGGTGACTACGGGCTAGGAGGCCCCGAGATCAACTGAGGAATGCCCCTCCTCCGAGTGGTTGGGGTGGGGCCTCCCAGGCCTCCCGGAGTTGCAGGTGGTGCTCAGGGTCCGCTCCCGCCTCATGTTGGGGGCTGGGTAACTTGAGCTTGGCCATTCTTGGGTCCCCCGACCCTGGGCACCTGCCTTTCCAGTGGGTGTTTCCACAGTCTCACTTCCTTTGTCCACATCTGTCTGTCCCCCTGGCCGGGAGGGTTGCAAGCTGGTCTCTGCTCACCCCCTGCGCCCTTCCCTCTGCCTGCCTGTGCTGCTGTTTGAGAGCAACTCCCAGATCTGAGGGTTTCACGTGAGATGTAAAGGAAGCTTTTGGAATCCAGAAAATCACTTGCTCTCTTAACAAACTCCAGCGTCAGACCTCTCTGTGGGGAGGCGGGATGCTCAGCCTCAGACACTGCCCGCAGGTACGTCCGCCTTAACTCGTGCTGCCAGCTCACTCTGTGGGAAGACAAAGGAAGCCTGAAGATAATTAGCTTAATAGTGTCAAAATATAACATTTTAGTTTTCTTCAGAGGACAGTTAAATAGTGAATGGCAAAGCCATAAAAACATCCCCACGTCCCTAACCTCTGATATTTTCTCTTCTATCTCATTTGTTTCCTTTTTTTAAGATTGATTTATTTTTAGAAAGAATAGAAGGAAGGGAGAAAGAGAGGGAGAAAAACATCAATGTCTGGTTGCCTTTCACACGCCCCCTACTGGGGACCTGGCCCAAAACCCAGGTATGTGCCCTGACTGGGAATCAGACTGGGGACCCTTTGGGTCTCAGGCCAGTGCTCAATCCACTGAGCCACACCACCCAGGGCTCATTTGTTTCCTTTTATCCATTATGTGCCTCATACACAACATCACAGGTGATCACAAATTCTTTCTAAAGCTTGTGCACACTCCCCCCTACATCTGCCCTGAACTACCGGAGAGGGGTCTTTAAAAGCATATGCCTCAACATGGTCAGACATTTTCCCGTGTTTCTTTTTTAACAGTAGGGAGCTAAACAGAATTGTAATCACAACATGTTAGGTCAAGCTGATGTAGATAAAAAACTCTATTTTTTCATAATCTGTTTGACTATTTCCAGAGTCGATCTATAATTAATCGTTAACACCTGTAGAGCCCATCTGGCAATCTCTGAGCTCATCCAAATCTCCGGATTCTGATGCAGGACCACGAGCTGCTTGTTCCTACTGAATATGCAGTGTCATGGATGCCTATCCATCAGCGTCGGGTGCCAGGTGTTCCTCGGATGTGCGGTCTTTGTCAGTGGCCAGTGTAGCCAGCATTCAGATTGATTCCAGGCAAAGCAAAATGGTCTCGGTGAAGAAAAATTTTAGTGTGGTCTCACTTCATTTTTTACATGTAAATAAAAACAAAGAAAGCGTATCTTTTGGGAATGGCATGCATTATAATATGGCATCCTCCTAACACCGTTCTTGATTGTCACCAGAAAAGATTGTGGATGCTTACAGAGTAGACGCAGAGAGGGAGATCTAGTTTCTTTGAAGGAAGGAATTGGGTGCCCAAGAGAGACACATTTCCCTGATGAATTAGTGATAAGCGTGCTTTTACTAGTTAAAGGTAGATTGATTGCTCAGGTTCCTTCAGTAATATGCCTGGAAACCAGCAGGCATTCCAGATATCCAACCCATGATAATATTTAGTACACAGTAGTTTTTATCAATGGGGATGGTTGGGACTTGAGAGAATATATTAATAATGATATACATGAATAATATACATGATTATTCATAACGCCTTCAGCCTTATTTCTGAAATGTAAAATGTACAGAATACCACGTGGAAGGCAAAGGCTCATGAGTGAAAAACTTACATAAAGTTGACTTTTATTTTTATTCTGTACTACATGTCTAATTTGTTTTAAATTCGTTTACTTTATGAATTAGTAACTCATTGTTATGATTCAAAAATTCACTTATATAATTGGATACTGAGTAAAAATCCCTCATTCCATTATGAACTGCTTTCCACCACATTCTCGTCCTACA
>VMDR010003466.1:0-71824 GCA_007922815.1 Macrotus californicus
CCCTCCCCTCTTGTTAGATTGTTCTTAATTTCAATGTCTGTGGTTATATTTTGTTTGTTTTTCTTTTGTTGATTATGTTCCAGTTAAAGGTGAGATCATATGGTATTTGTCCCTCACCGTCTGGCTTATTTCACTTAGCATAATGCTCTCTAAGAGCTAAATTCTTTATCAAGTGGAGCAGGTGTCTCAGAATATCTGCTGGAACATCTGGTACATCATTTATTATACTATTAAAAAACAAAGATTATTACTCTGAAAGAGTCAACATCTTGCTCATTTCCCTGATTATTTCTTTGGGAAAAATTCCTAGCAGTAGATATTCAGCACGAATATGTACTTTGAAGAGGCCCCATGGCCCTTCAGAAAGGCTTCATTCAGCCAGAGCAGCTCTGGGTTTTATTTCAAGTTTGAGAATCATCTCCTTAGGCTCTGAGTTGTGATCGGAGTGAACCAGTTTCCTCATTTTGTATACCTTGTCTGCTCCGAAACAGACACTCAGTAAAAGGATGCTATATGAAAGACTTATTTTCCAGAGTCTCTCTGGATTTCCTTCCCGAGTCCAGCCATTGTGCAAAGTGACACAACCGTGAATGCAGTAGAATGGGTGAGTAGCAGCCCATTCATGAATGGGCTTTTTCACTGTTAGCCCCCATTTTTCTTTGAAGCAATTTTCATGTCATTTTCAAATTTTATTTATTTTTTCTTAACAGGCTAATATAAACTGGTAATCCCACTAGCTCTAGGCCAATGTTGTAGACCTGGAGTACAGCTGACATTCAGGAAATGTCCAAACTTAAAAGGACTAAAAACACAAATGGGAAATGGCATGAAAAGAGAGACTCATTTGAAAACAGTGATCAGGTCTTCGTCACAGTTTACCAGTCTTACAATGTAAACCCGTGAAGGTGCACTATGGGTGCAGCTAGAAGGCAGCGGTATTTGTTTCCTAAGTGAACGTGTCATAAAGGAGCCCTCTCCACGTGGTAGCTAGCATTGGAGAAGCATCTGAAAAGAGCTGGATTAAGCTTTGTTTTCCTTCTTCACAGCTACTATGACCAACCACCGCTTTCTCTGCTGGACACTGCAATCTTCAATGTCCCCAAATTAGAACTGGCTGCAAATCTCCCCCAACTCTGTGGGTGTGGTTAACTCAGGTCTTAAAAATAGAATACAAATCCCCGTGGCAAGAACAAGGTCTATTTTTTAAAAACGTCTAATGATGAGGTGAGAGATGTCTACCAATCACACTGCTCCTGTTCCTCGCTAAGGCATGTGCTTCTCTTACCAAGTTAAAGTAGACAACCGGGTTGGAAGAAGACTCAGGACACAGTGGGAGCCTAGTTATCTGAAGGGTGTGGCATAGCAGCTGGATGCTAAATATCATGTCAGATTTAGGTGGGGATTCATAAACAATAACATATACCTACCTCAAATGTTAACTCAAAATAGAAATGTACACACGTGTGATGCAGGTCAAAGAACTTTACTTTGCCTAGGGGTCTAGGAGGAGATAGAAATTAGATCGATGAGCTAGAGTTTGACTTGGCCTTGACGAGAAAAGCTCACGGCAGGTAAAGGAAATAGCATATATCAAAGTTTTTTAGCTTCATGTTAAAAATTATCCACAATATGTTCCTTCCCACTGTTTCGTTCCTTCCTTGTAAAAGGTCACCTACTTCACACATTAGGGTTTCTTTTCTTTTCTTTTGTACACTTGCTTCCACATTTGTACAATTTCCCTAGTAGTCTAGAACAGCGATTTTCAACCCTTTTCATCCCATGGCACACACAAACTAATTACTGAAGTCCTGCGGCACACCAAAAATATATTTCTTGCTGATCTGACAAGAAAATAGGTATAATTTTTACCCATTCACACCAGACAGCTATCGTGTTGGCTCTTTTTTTTTTTTTTTAAATACGACAATCTAAGGGAAAAGAGGTCAGTGTTCCTGACTAAATAGGTCAGGTACTGCATGTTTCAACAATTTTTGCGGCACACCAGTTGAAAATTGCTGATCTAGAACACCCTTACCATGCCAATTAATTCTTCCAAATGTCTGTCAAAATCTACACATCCATGGTGGAGAATATTTAAAACCTTAATTTTACAAATACCCACAGTGACCCATTTAAAATCTAGAAACATCGTAGAAGCACTGTTTTCTACCCTAGATATATATATATATATATGTATATATATATATTTATCTTTTTACCACCCATGGATCTGCATCAGGATTTAAATTATTCACAGTTCTCCTCTCTTCTACTGTTGCTCTTTATTCTTCAGGAGAAGTCGGAGCCTCTGTAGCAAAAGACCATGTACCCAGCATGTGCTGTAAAGGTCTGGTTTTTCTTCCCCGTGGCTCCACAAACAGAGGGTGGTCCTTTGTGATACAACCTAGTGTGCACTGAGCGCAATATGCTTTTCAGATATGATTTTGGCTGTAGTTTCTGCACATGTTATTCATTACTTTCCTTACTTGCTATGTAGTAACTCTCATGGCCCTGTGAACATTAGAATGTAGTACTGCAAGTTTTTTTTACCATTTAAACTAGAAAATATATAGAGTGGCCCAACTTATATGAGCCTCATTTTGCACCCTTTTAAAGAGATTAGCTAAATGAATCACCTTTTTGAATGAAATATGGATAAAAATTACATATGTAGGTATATACAAAGACACATAATAAGGAACATTTTAAGGGACTTTCTATAGGTAGCCAAAAGGGGTACAATAATTTATCTTACTAGATTGTATTTTAGATTAATAACCTTAAAATATCTTATATGGTAAAAATTATGCTGATGATATAATCTTACCTCAGAAACTTATACTGTGAACATAAAAGTTACTATAAAGTTGTCTTTAGAAGGTGAATCTAGCCCTGGCTGGTGTGGCTCAGTGGATTGAATACTGGCCTGTGAACCAAAGGGTCACTGGTTCCATTCTCAGTCAGGGCACATGCCTGGGTTGCAGGCCAGGTCCTCAGTGGGGGGTGTGTGAAAGGCAACCACACATTGATGTTTCTCTCCCTCTCTTTCTGCCCCCCTCCTTGCCCTGCCTTTAAAAAATAAATTAAACAAAAGAAGGTAAATCTAGAAAAAAATAAAGAACGTGCAGGAATGCAGTAATTCCTTACTATCCTGAAGTGTTTTTATAGTGACTCGGTGTGGACAGAGCCCCTGTGTTTACCAAGCTTTAGGGCTGCTCCTGGGGACCATTTAGAGATGAGGATCATTAGCGTGCGGATCTGCTGTGCTTTCCTTTGCAACAAACTTCCTAAGATTTCTCCTTGGGAATATCAGTCCATTCCCCATTGAGTCATATTCTGCTGACTAATAAAGAAATTACAAAACAAGAGAGGAAAACCAAAGAGAAAAACTTCGGAGATCTTACTTGATTCTTTTTTGAGTTGAAATTTGTGAAGCTCTAAACGAGTTTTAAATTGGAGAGGAATTAAAACATGGCAACAAAAATCATCTTCCAGGCACTGAAGTTGCACAAGGGCCACGGCCCTCCTAGAAACTCGCCATCAGTTTATTACTGGAATGGAAACAGCCACTCACATAGCAAAGCCCTAAAAACAACACTTAGCATATGGTACCCCATGCAACATTCAATCATTTCTAGGTCAGAGAACAGTGTTATTCAAATGAACAAAGAGTGGGCGCTCTCCTCGCCTCCAGAAGCAGCATCTGTTGGGACTGTGCTGCCAGAGGCATCGGGGGGCCTTATAACATAGGGATCGAGGCTGCAGAAATAAAATACAGATGGCCGTTCCATGGGACACAAAAAGGAGAGTAGCTTTAAAAAAGACTTCCCTTTGCAATGCATTTTAGATGCAAAACTTCTCTCTTGTGGGTTTAGGTTGTTGTAGGTAAACTACTACTCTTTTCCATTTCAGTGGTTCAGATAATATTTAAAATAGTGATTGATCATATTGACAATATATTTGAATATGCATGAATGTGTGTGTGTTCGTGTATGTGTGCATAGGCATCCCAATTACTAACTGGCAACAGTAAGAGGCACTAAAAAGAAAACTCCTCCGAGCAGAAATTTTTACTGTAGTATTCATACCATAGAACAATTTGTCCGTTGTGCTGTTTATTTTTTTAAATATATATGTCAATCACCTAGTTTATCGGGAACCTAGCATTGTATGCAGCACGCAGCAGATGTAAAAATGGTAGTGAAAGTGAATGGAAACTTTGCAAGAAAAAGAAATTGATCTCCTTATCTCATGACAAACTTCATAACTCATTCATTTCTGACCGCTCGCTGTTAGGAGACAGCGTGTGTCATCTGTGTCTAGAGTTTGGAGGAACTAAACTCTAGGGTTTTGAATTTTCCAGGCTTTCTCAGATGAATGGGAAAGAGGTGAAAAATCAGGTGAAGAAGAAAACATACTCCTAATTCAAATGGAAGGGGGTATATTCAGAATGGCTTAGAGCCAGATGACAGGGGCCTCTACATGTCACAGTAAGTGTGATTGTCGCAGCTTCTAAGCAATAGATGTGAGGGGAAACAGGAAGTGGCGGACACCTGTTAGAAAGTAAATGGCTTAGAAGGAGAGTGATATTTCAGGGACCGTGATGAACAAACAGGTGGGAAGGCTTTCAGCTGCACTGTTCACTCCCCATGGTGCCCGGTGCAGGCCCAGGATGACCAGTGTGAGGGGGCATGAGATGGGGCTGGAAGGAGCTAAGGGTCACCTCTCTCATCACAACTGTAAACTTTGGCTTAGGCTTAGAGCTGTGAAAACACAAAGTCCCCAAAAATAACATGCTTGAAGAATAACATCCCAGTTTCAGAAGTATTCCCAATGTCCTAAAGCTAAGCCCCCAGGGAGATTCCCATCATGCCTTAAAACAGCAAAATCAGAGATTTCTGGGCGACCTCAGGGCATGGAGTCAGGCAGGGTCATGTGCCAAGGACATGTGTGTGCTGACAGACACTTGAAAGTTACCCCAGTTCTCTCAGAATGTGGCTGCCTCTGACAAGAGCTGTGGTGGGTAAAGAAGTGGGGGGAAAACAGAGGGTCACTGAGCTCAGAGTCAGCTGTGTCTTCAACTTTACGTAAGTTAGGACCTAGCTTTTACCTTTTTCTAATTTGGGCAAATGGGGAAATGTGGTCTCCCAGGGGAAACTTTCAAGACAGGAGAAGATCATTTAAGAAAGTGAACTAGTAACAATATATATAAGAAGAATTTAAAAGAAGTATGATTAAAAAAACCTTGGAAAGATATGGGAAGATAGGACCAACTGGATAATAAGTCATACAAAAATATAACGCTAAAAGAAAGAAGCCAATAGTAACGTGAGTAGTGAATATGATGGAGCTTAGGAGTTCAAACAGAACCAGAGACTTGGAAATAAAGAACAAACTGACAGTGACCAGAAGGGAGGGAGGAGGGGAATAACGGGGAAAGAAGGGGAAGGGGTGAGAAAAGGAACAGGAATAGAGGACTCATGGGCACAGATAATGAGGGGGGACTGACTGTAGGAGTGGGGGGGATGGGATAGGGGCGAGCAATGGGGAAAAGGCAGGACAACTGTAACTAAACAACAATAAAAAAAAGTTCAAATAAATACTGTCCCAGAAGACAGCAGGGGATTAAAGAAAAGATTGTAAGAAAAATGAAAAGATATGGAGAAATAGAGATGATTGCATATATATAATGTGAGTCCAAGAAGAGAATAAAAAGGGTCACAATGAAGAAGAATGAATGATGATTTCTCAGGATTAAAGAAAGATGTGTCCTTAGATTGAAAGGACTCATACAATGCCAAAAAGAAATGTAAGAAAAAGGTACGTACTTGTAGACATATTATGGTTAAATTAAGGTTAAGAAAAATTTCTAAAAGCTTCTAGAGAGAAAAAGCAGGTTATTTACAAAGAAATAAGATCTGACGCTCGATGAACACACAGAATTACTTAAAAACCTTTGGAAGGGCAGGGAAAGGAAGACATACTAACATAGGTAACAAGCACAAATATGGTTATCAAAACTATAGAAATAACCAGACATAGATTAGATGCAGATTGTAAAGCTTTCAAACCAGCAGCAGAAAATCTGATTTAGACAGTGTGGAAAGTAGGGGGAAGCAAAAACCAATAACAAAAAGCATAATAAATGAAAAACAGAAAATAAGATAGGAGAAATAAGGCCTAAGATAGCAATAATTACAATAAATATACATGGGTAAAATTCACTGATGGAAAGGCAGAGTCTTAGGTTGAATCAAAAGCAAACAGGGCCAGGAAAACAGTGTCTAAAAGAGACACACTTTATAGTAACAGCTAATATACATAAGACAACACTTGTCTGATCACTATGTTCTAAGCTCTTCAATTCTCAGAAAAAGTCTACATAAGGTAAGTCCCTGATGTTGTCATTTTATAAATGAAGACACGGAGGAACAGGAAGGTTGTACTGCTTATGGCAAAACAGCAAGTGAGTGGTAAAGTCAGGAGTCAACACTGTGGAGCTCTGTGGATTCAGAGACAGCATTCTTAGTCACTATAATGTACAGAAGGATTACATATAAGCTCTTGGGAGGAAAAAAAGACAAGGCACATAGGAAATAAAAAAATGCCAGGTTAGTGATTTTAATACCAGACAAAATAGAGTTTAGGACACAGGAGAGGCCATAAGGCTCAGAGAGAGATCTTTGTGAATGAGAGTATTCCTCTTACCAGAAATATTCAAGTAGGCCACATAAGAGAACATCTGACAGTGTTTCTAAGAATAGCGTAATTTTTAAGAATACCTGCCAATGCATTGAATACATATATTAACCCATTTATTCCTCACACCTTTATGATAACAATTATTTTTATCTCTATTTTGAAGATGAAGACGTTAGGCCACGTGTTACTCAGCGAGTGAGCGGTGCAGCCCGTGCTTAGATTCTGGAAGTCCGGCCTCAGAGCCTGAGTGCTAGAGCACATGGCATCTCGGCCCAGCGAATGGGGGGCTGTCCAGCGAGCGGCATTGGGAGATTGTTCACTGTGTGGAAATGAGAAACACTGGATCCCCCTCTTTCATAAGATATACAAAAATAGACTTCTAATATGAATGAGAGAACTATATGAAAAACAGAAAGCTCTGAAATTGAGAGAAGAAAAAAATAGAATATCTTTGTGAGTGGGACATTCTTGGTATTCAAGAGGCACAAACCATAAAGGAAAAAGTTAATGAAATTTGACTATCTCAAAGTCAATGACTTTTAGTCAAGGAAGAACACCACAGGCAGAAGTAAGAAGGGAGCCAGACCAGAAGATTTTTGCTGTGTCTGTGATCAACAAAGAATCACTATCCAGAACCCACGAGGGATTCTTGTAAATAAGTAGAAAAATAAGATAAGGAAACCCAACATAAAGTTCAGTATCCTCGTTCAGTGTGCTACCTTTTCCCACAGCTACTGTTACCATTCACTTCATATAAGTCTGTCAGATACATGATAAATCAATTGTTAACTCTCACACAGCAAGGGCTGCCTTTTGAATGTCTATGTATTCATTTTACTGAACAATAGTTACAGCGTGAAGGCAAGAGCTACTTTTTCCTCTTGTTCACTGCACTATTTATGGTACCTTAAAAGGTGCCTGGCACATAGGGAGTGTTTGAAAAACATCTGTTGAATGAATGAAGGAAAGAAAGAATGAATGAACTTCCCAAGTGGAAATCTAGAGCGGTGAACAGTTCTGTGAAGAGATGCTCAATCTCCCTAGTCATCAGGGAAATGAAAATGAAAACAAGGGGCCACTTTTCACCCATCAAATCGGCAGAGTTATAAATTCAGGGATGCAAGTTTGGGGTGAGGTAGGGCAAAGCCACCCTCCTACATGGATCTGGGAGGACACGCTAGTGCAGCTGTTGGGGAGCAACGTGGCAATTCTGATCGAAATGAAATATGCCTGTAGCCCACAGCCAAGCACTCCCACTCCTAGGCGTGTAAGCTAGAAAAACACTCGCATGGATGCATCGAGAGGATACTCATTTCAGCACTTTCCGTGGTAGCAAAGATTTAGAGGCTACCTCTGTGGCCATCACTAGGGTAATGGCTAGATACAGGGCTCCCTATGCATTATTGTAATAGTAAGTAGTAGTGAAAATAAACTCCTACATCTAGTGACATGGATAGGTCTTAACATTGTAGAAAAATCAAAACAGCAAAAATTTATGTTGAAGTACTATATAAATATGTATCTATCCCTTAATTCAACACACATAGAACAATATTTTTGATAGCTATATATACGTGCCAATAAAGTATGGAAGATGGGAACATTATTAACTACCTGAGATTGTTTTCCTAAGTCAGAGTGAAGAGCAACTGACTGGCAATGAAGAGGAAAAAAGTAAATGACAAAAATACAAGAACTTGTTTCAGTTTAAGACTCCAGGGTGCTCACAGCTTCGGGCGAAAGCTAGCTTGCCCATCTTCCCACCTGATCCTGTACTGGCATTACCTTGCTGGCATTTCTAGGGCAGAGGAAGGTCATTTTGGTGACAAAGCATGATCTGATGTTTGTGGTCCTGGTTTCTCTTATTTTCCTTGCTGAGATATATGAATATTTATTGACACCTCATTTAAAAGCAAACTGACTGCTGAAACTACCCTCATTTTAAGGGGTTATCTTGAATCCAAGAGCACAGAGAAATTTGATGGCATCTCTGGGCTGTGCAGCTATCACCACAGAAAGAGTGTCGGTCATTTTTGAGGAAGCATGGAGAAAAGGGAACATGCCAGGTGAGATGGGGAAAGGTCCCCATTTTCAAGAAAAGAGAAGAGTGTGGAAATTACTGATAAGGGCCCTTGGAATAAACTCCAGCAATATTCTAGGTAAGCCTGTCAGAACCAGCTCCCTCTATCACTCCTTCGTAGCCACAGACACTCCACAGCAGGGGCTGGCTGACTGTGTGACCGTGGCCTCACGGCCAAATCCAGGCAGTGGCCTGTTTTCTCCATCAGTTCATGCTACAATGGCAGAGTTGAGTGGCTGTGACAGACACCGTATCACCCACAAAGCCTAAAATATTTATTATCTATCCCTTTCTTTGCTCTATAAAATGCTGCCTCACTCTTAGAGAATGCGACCTGGAATCACCTCCTCGTTCATGCCTGAACTTGAAGCTTCCTGTTTATGTCCATTCCTTGTCTCTCTGTCTGGTCCCGTGGTGATATGCCTTTTGTTCTCCAAGACCATCCCCCCCCGGGGCTTGCTTTCTCTCTTCTCCCTTTACTCCGTGGCCTGCAGCTGTTAGACAGTCGTGGCCCACCTCCCACCTGGTCTTGACTGCTGGAACTCTAGCCTGGCCCCAAACACTAAGCCTTTAATTTGCCCCAATTCGGGTCGGCTCAGACGGCTTTACTAAATGGATGGTCATCACGAGGACCCATCGGGGGTTTAAGGAGAACCCAAAATGCCAAACTAACTCAATGCTTCCCTTTCCCTCACCGTCGGGTCAGCAGACTGACAGATCAGGGAAATGTGGCAGGTTCCATATATCACGTCCTCAGCAAACCAGAAAATGAAGCCCTATCATTCTATCACCGAAGACCTGAGAGAGAACTGTAAGCGATCCATGAGGTGGATTTGCGTTTGACTGGAGCATTAGAGTGCTGATATACGGATTTATGGGAAGCTTTTGGGAGGCCTTTCCTGGCAAGCGGCAGAGTTCTGTGTGTACAATTGTGGAAAAGAGTCATCAAAAATTGGAATGCAGTTATAGAAGATCTATACACTTATTCCAAGTGAGGAAGACACAAAACAGAAAAACGCTAAAATGAGTAAGATATCATTTCGGAGGCTGGTGATGGCAATAGAGAGAGCAGTTACTCTGGGGAGAGTCAGAAGTGAAAGGAGAATTAGGGGGCTTCTGGCTTTTGGCACACTTGGCTGCTTGATACAGGAGTGTGTTCACTTTGTGAAAATTCACTGACTGCCCTGTACCCTTAAACTTCATGTACTTTCCAGTACAGGTTTACTCTGTTGTATCAGAATATGTATATAATCTGCGGTTCATGTGTGTGTGTGTGTGTGTGTGATTGTGTTGGTTATGGTGGTTCATCTTAAGTAAGTCACTTCTCAAACTATATAATACTGAATTACAGTGAGATTCTACAGCATTGAGATTTCCCATCTATTTCTATATGTTACGGTCGAATACGACCTTCCCTGGTGCTGTACATCCTAACTGTGTATCAGGCTGTGATACGGCCATGCAGGTCCTTTAATGTCACTCAGCAGAAGTGGAATAGCCGGTAAGATCGACAAGGCCGAGGAACTTATTGTTATATTTCATTAAAGAAGAATACGAGCATTTTAAGAAATCATAAAATGTATTCACTATGTCCTCTTTTAGCCATGTGTGAAAGAAATACTCTCTCAACAATTCCAACATTTATTCATATTATCTTGGAAGCCAGTACAGGGTTGACATTCGTTAATAGTTTGTGAGTTTTCTCAAAGCCAAACATCTGCTTTGGCATCCAACGATGTTCTCAAGCTTTTTTTTTTTTTTTTAAAGGAATGTCTGTTGAGCATTTATTAGCGTCATTTGTGCTTTATGATGACTCTTTCTTTAACTAGAACATTTATTCAGAGAGGTCCTTCAAGTTGGAAACAATCTCAAAAAATTTAAGAAGTAGATGCAAGAAGGAAAGAAATCCTTTATTTAATGCACTCAAGCTGCGACAGAAAGTATGCAAAGTGTCCCTTCAGACCTCTTCTTGGAGGGTCCCTGGATGGGCCTGAGGTGAAAGGTTGCGCCTGGAATGCCGCTCCCAAGTGACAATGCTCACTGAGGTCAAGTGTTTTTTTATGCACTGTGGGGAAGCCGCCTGAGCGGGGGTTAAACTTTGATTAGAGATGTGGCAAGTCGGGAAAAATGCTCACTTCAATTTAACTTCTGCTTTTCAGAAGACATGAGTACATAAATTATGTAGAAGAACGGTGATTACTAGACAGTCTAAAAGCTGGAGGCTCTAGGCCAATTTTCAACCAACTGTCACAGAACATAAGTTTCAATATATGTTTAAACTAAACTGACAACTACAGAAAAAAATGTAAAATTCTTTGAAAGGCTGGGTTATGTGAACTGACGAGGATCTCAGAAACCACAAGCGATTTAACACACGGCAGTCCTTCGCTGCAACGTCCCCACTCTCTTCTGGAGGGAATATTAAGAGAGGGGGAACAGATGCTTCCCCAAATTAAGTTAATCCAAGCAGTAGACAGAGTCTTCCCAGAACGGAGTGGCCAACAGAAGTATGGTTCATCCAAAAAAAAAAAAATAGAAAGACAGAAAGGGTTCAGAGAAATCTCCTGGCCCAGAAGCTCTTGCGCTGGAGGGAGGCGACCCAGGAAGTGTGCGTGTGTGCAGGGCTTCCCACCTCTCCAAGCCAGAGAAGCTCCACGCTTGGCTGCTTCAGACCTCAGGCTCCCTGGAAGACTTGAATGACGGCTACATGCCAAGCTCCACATTTCACAGGTCACAAAACCAAGGCCAGAGAGATACCATTAGGTATCTGCAGTGCCAGAGAGGGAGCATTAGAACAAGAATTTTGGGAGTCCCCAGCTAAGATGTCACAACACCAATAATATAGGCTGTTAAGAAGTTAGGGCGTAGAATATTGGTAAATGAGATGAAAAATTATTTTCTGATAGTTACTTTGCAGATTAGCTCTTGATGTTACCTGTGTTCACAAATCTCCATGACTCTTGGAGGGAGCTTTTTTTCTCCCGTCCAAGGAGTTTCAGGGAATCTGTGAAACCCCTAAAATGGTGTATTTACTTTTACACATTTGTGTGCATGTGTCTATTTTGGAGGAGATGGTCTGTAGTTTTCATTTGTTCTTCAAAAGTGCCTGTGATCACACCCATGACAAGAATCGGTGAACTTGAGTAAGGGAACAGAAGGGAGGAGACCCACAAGGTGTAGTTGATGTTTATTACCAGGAAAGCTGATCAGAAGCTGCCCTAACACGAGACGCATGGTTTCCATTAAACCACTCAGGTTACACAGGTAAATGTGCGCAGAGGTAAAAGCGAGAGCTGCGTGGCAGTCCTGAACATACAGCACCTGGCAGACGGATAAAGCCAGATTTCATTTTACCTCTTGGATTTTACCTACTCAAAAAAATATTTGAGGAATAACATGCAACCTTCCCTTTGTAAACCAAAACCAGGACTCCAAAGCCCTGAGTAATTTGGGGGTGTGGGCATTATTTCTGTCTCTGAATATTCCCTTCAGAAAACGGCGGTGAGAGACTTCGTGACTACTGATGGAGAACAACTGTTTCTTTCAATTCCACTGCAGACTCCACAGGGAAACGCTCATCTTTCATAACTGTGTCAATTAGGTGGACACTAAAATCTGCCTTCTGCCCTTTATGCCGATAATGGCAGGGCACAAAGAGGCTGACGTAATGCTGAAAGATGTCACCAGCAGGGAGGGCCTCCTTATCCATTACAGGAAGGCCCTCCCTCCGTTTTCACTACGACTAGGACTGAAGAGAAGACTGGAGGAAGGGCAGGTTCCGTATTATCTTCCTGTACAGACTGACAAGAAATAGATCGGAAAGAAATCTGCGGGGAAAGCCCATCAGGCTAGAATGAACATAAATGAATTTGGGACACAGTACAGTACTGTATTTTGAAATAATCTTCGGTATTTATCGGGAGCATCTCTTCTAATGAAGTAAAATAGAGAATTTCCTGAGGCTAGGAGATGGTAATCATCTAGAAACCCAGGAGTGACACTTGCATGTCACGGGAAAGAGTGAGCTACAGTTTCTCACCTAGGCCTCCCCAGGGGGAGGAGCATTATCGGAGATTACACATCGAGGTCGGTAAGCTCAATGACACGAAGACAGTCTGTGCCAACAGTTAAATGCCAAGAGGCACCAGGCCAAGGTGCAGAGACATAAATTGGGCAGGGGCACTGAAGTAATTATGGGCTTAGATGAATTCTCAAAGCCAGACCGGAAGCTGAACCACAGTCCTTATGGGAAAAGAGAGAGTATGAAGGCAATTAGAAGGAAAAAAACTGAGGAAAGATATTTTACTTAAAGAAAAAAAAAAGGAAAACGAGAAAGCAAGCCCAAAACTTTAAATAAACCTCAGTGTCTGCACAGGGACCTTTGTGGTCCTCCAACGCACATAAAGCAGGTTGGAGGGAGGGAGGGGCCACACACATCTTTATAAGCTGGGCTGCAGAGCTGAGCTGCACGTGCACGGCAGGGTGTGAGTCCCTCCTGGGGACCTGGAGGAGCCCCGAGGTCCATGTGACTCGTGAGCGTCCAGAACAAGGATCTCGGGAGGGAATTTCACAAGCACAGAACATACTTTTCCTCCCTTGATGCTGCTTGCTAGTTTTTCTCTGCCTCTGCTATTGTTTAATTTGTGGCTCAACTTTCTGAAGAATGGTGGGAGGCACTGTGTTAAGCAACGCTGTAAGAATGAGGCTCAGCTGCCAGGACTGCATTCGGAAAACTGGCCTCCCACATCTTTCAAACCAACTGTGATTCTTTCTACTTGAAAAGAAAGATACAGGAAGGAGAGCAGGCGGGAACTCTTGTTCAACTTGTATGTGCACAATCAAGACATCCAGCACACAGTAGGCACAGGGCAGATGCTACGGACGCCAGGGAACCAGTCCTTTTATCTGAATAGCTCTGGGCTCTGTCTTGTTTCTACATAGACACCAACAGTCATAGCACTTAATGTGTTTTCGAGAAAGCTTTCCTTGATCCTTGTGATCCCATTAGTGACAATGATAAAACAACCAAGTCTGGCACAACGTCATCCTGATGAAGAGTGTCAGGGTTGCACATTGCTGAGACTTCTAGAGATTAGCAAGGAACCCAGAAAAGTTACTGGAAACACATGTTTTAAAGAGCATGAGGCCCTGGCCAGTGTGGCTCAGTTTGGTGGGAGCATCACCCCGTCAACCAAAAGGCCCCTGGTTTGATCCCAGGCCAGGCATGTGCCAGAGGCAACCCATCAGTTTTCCTCTCCCATCAATGTTTCTCTCCCTCTCTTTCTCCCTCCCTTCCCCTCTCTCTCAGATCAATAAGCATGTCGTTGGGTCAAGATAAAATAAAGTAAAATAAAATAAAATACATGAGGGTACCAAAGTGAAAATGACACAGTGACTATAAAATAATTTCTCACACTTTCTTCATGATTAAGCAAGAGAGTCTAATTATTCCTAACGTTAATTATCTGTGCAATATTTTTCCAAAAGCTTTTAGTAATATGTTCTTATTCGTATACACTATTGAGAATAAAAAGCAACTCAATTCTCTGATTGTGATGTAACTTTATAGGCTGAAATTCTCTGAATTTTATAGGTGCTTATAAAGGGTACTTATTAAGGATGATTGAAACTATATTTCACAAAGTATATTTCAATTGAAATTTGGGAAATATCTGCATGGCATGGCTTATGAGTTTGGAGACAGTATTATTATATACAGTATATTTAATGACTAAGCCTAGACCCAAAAAACCCCACAAAAAAGGTTTAAGAATCATAACATTCTTTTAAAAGTAAATACATTTTAAATAAAATAATAAAAGCAAACAGTACAGTTTTAAAGAGAAAATTAAAAGCACAGATTCTAAGAAATTCTTCAGAAGCTAACAGTTCATCTCCCAGAAACAGGGAGAGGAATTGGAGAAACTGCTACTCTGGACCTCGTCTGGGTACCTGGACGGTGAGGAGGAAAATCCTTAGGTATCATGGTGGCCAGACGGGAGGAGACTGGGTACAGTCATGAATTTACCTTAAATTTTAGGAAGACACAGTTTAAACAATTTACACAAAGAGATGGGCAAGTGTCTTTGACAAGAAGTTCAGGAAGGACTGGATGGTTTACAAAAATACAATTCTATGCATGAAGACTTGATAACTCAAAACCGATTTTATTTTAGGATACGGGCAATACTATAAGTTAGAGGGCAACATTATAAATTAAAGGACTGTACAATCAATAATTACTTTCCAAATAGCTGAGCCTTCAGAAAAATGTTCAGCTATTTGGAAAATGACTCAGTTCTGGCCTCCCTTCATGCCCTTCTCTAACTTAAATCTGGCAGCAGGGTCACAGATTTAAGTGTAGAGCACAGAACCTTCCAGAAATAACACTAGTTGGGAATGCAGGTAAAAAATGGATTTTAAACAAAGAAAATGACAAGAAATCTGCCAATTCTAACTTTGAGCAGTAGCCGTTAGGGATTGTTAGGACTCACTTTCGAAAACTCTACTGATAAATTCTACCTCAGTTTGGGAACCTGGAGTCTGTGTTACTAATAAATAACCTGACATTTACAAATTCTGGGTAGAATAACTTTCAGATTCAGGGAACTCAGGATAAAGTCACTCTCTGCTGAAATCGGACAATGTTAAGAACTTACCTGCAGCAAATAACAGCTTTGCATGACAAAGCCAAGTCCAGGAAATAATGTCGAACCCCGAAAGTTAAGGCATACTTGAGGGTTTTCCCATCAATTATAAGAGCAAAATCATTCTCTTTCCGAAGAGCATCGCCGAGGGTAACGCAGTGACGACTGAGAGTTTCCCTTGTTCCCTGTAAAATGAAACACACAAACAAAATGCCCATTTGTTCCATGTTCAGCAACTACATTTAGTGGTTTTTAGTGCCTTTTCTGCTTCAAGAGGTTTTCATGTACCTCCACTCATTTAATGCTCCCCAAAGCCCCTCAAGGGAGATGGGACAGACTTGGTCAGGAAAAGTAAGTGACTTGCTGGAGTCACACATGTGTGCCCTGCAGGCTGGGGACTAGATCACAAATCACCTATTCCTTTACGATCTCTGCTTATCACTCTAACCACACAAGCATGATCCTGCAAAGCTATTTTCAGTAAATTATCTTATTAAAAAACAACATGGCCTTAATTTATGAACTCGTCCAAACTGCTCAGCCAAAAATCCAGGAGAAAGTTGGGGGATATAATTTAAATAATTTATGGGTATTCTTTCAGAAATCCTCAATGCCACTGAAACTTAATTCCCAGTAACCAACAGGAGAAAATGCAGCGTCTATAATCTCTTGCCACTCCATGAATTGGCTTCTGTAACTTTAATCATTATTTCATGACGCTGTATTTTTGCTGGGGATGGTGACATATGGCTTGGTAATCTTGACGGATCAAATAAAAACCCCTTCCATCAGTGAAGAGTTCACGTTCAGGCACAATACAAACCGTTAGTGTCGAGAAAAGCTTTGTTCACCTCAACTACACAGGGCAGCTGTGTTAGTCTCTCTCTGTCAAGAGCTGCTTTCCCAGCTCTTCAAAGGCAAGGAGTTTCAGGATATTTAGCTTTTCTCCCCAAATCCTATAAATTCTTCCTATAACCTAATGGGACCTGTTTCCTGTTTCACAAAAGCCCTACACTGTGAGGAAACAGAGTGCTGGGTCTGCACAGCCAAAAAGGAAGGAACGATTCCCTCCTACCAGAGTTTCGTTCTGAGTGCGAGTATCCGAGCCTGCAGTTCCTTGTATAATAAACACAAATATACACATATTATATGTTTATATAATAAACTATACCTTCAGTGAAAACACTCGTAATAGTTTTTATTATATTCGTGGGAGACAGAAGTATTGTTCCAATTTAAGAATATGGTACACTCATTTCAAAGTTATTTTCACAAGGAGGGTAGCAAAGGCAGAGGTGATTAAAGTTTTATGTTGGGGATTTTTGAAGGTGTTTCTGCAATTCTATTCAAATGTGGCTCACACTATGTTCTGGAATTTCAGAACCTGTTTATCGAGGCAACAGAACCAGATTGCACTGGAAAGTGAGACCGCCCACTTCTCCCAGCACTGGGACTCGACTTGACACTTCCCCTGTCCCCTGTTGCCCTCTGACACTGAGGACCACCGTACAGCAGCGTTCTTCGCAAAACTTTCTGTTCGCTCTTCACACCGAGGGGAAGTAGCTGTTTCAGTTTATAGGCTTCACCCTCTTATTTCCTGCTGGGCATTTTTGGCCCAAGAGGAATTAAGAAAAGGAAGTAAAAAAAATAAAGGTGGTGAAATGCTTCAAGCACAACCCATCGATGACCATCTGTAGCAGATTAGCCTGGACTGTCTTAAAACTGGCCGTCTTCACACAGGTGAATGAGCAAGCAAGTGCATCAGTGAACTGACGGACAGTGAAGGTGAAATGGGACAACAGCCAGCATGTGCCACACACTGGGCATGGTTCTAAGGGCTACACACACAGATACAACATCTCAGTTAAACTCACTCCCACTCCAGGCAGAAGGCTCTACTGTTATTCCCATTCTGCAGATGGGAAACACGAGACAAGAGATCAAGTTCCTTGCCCAAGAACACATGGTTACTGAGTAGTGAAATGGAACTGAGAATGAAATTTCTTTGTAAAGCTTGTCCTTTCTGTGCACAATCCAGCAAAAACAGATCCAACCTCAGACAGCACCAGGCTGAGCAAATTATAAACGAGTGCCCACACATTCCCTCTGCTGTTTCCTAGGGCCCTCTGCATCTGTCATCTCTTTACCGCCAACAGAGGTTTCTCTTTACAAAACAAATTTAAAACACAGATCATGTCTCTGCTTGTTCTGCTTTCCTACGGCTTCCTACTGTCTACACGATATATTCCAAACTCTTTAAAGTGGCATTTGAGGGTTTCCACAATCGGGGCCCTGCTAACGGTCGTTCTGCTTTCCCTTCACTGCCTCAACCCCTCTTTCTTCTCTCTGGAGTGCCTGGTCTGCCACCTCCTAAACCGAGCTTACCCTACCAAGCCTTCCCACACTCCCTCCACGCTGCCAGGTGTAACCCACTCTATGCCAGCAAGGCCCGCAGTTCCTGGAGGGGAGACGGGCGACACCATGTTTAACCTGCTTCCCAGCCACAAACACAGTTGGCCTGTGATTACAGATACTGGGGAAATACAACTTTATTGAGTGAGAGCACCGAGAAATTCTGATTTCACCCTATTAGCAGCATTCCAGTTCCCCTTTATTATCACTTCTGATTTGAAAGAGAGAGAGAGATAGAGAGAGAGAGAGAGAAAGTCTTCATTCTCCTGCTTGCTCCTTAATTTTCTAGAGGAATAACTCATTATTTCATTAGTCTTTCAGACCAAAGCACTGCTCAGTAAAATGCCACTATATTTTTTTAAAGCTTTTGCCCAAGTGTCTCCTGAGTTGAAAGTCCAAATGAAACCCGAGATGGACCTCAGGAGGACTTCAAATTGCTTTAAAGATTCGCTGCAGAGCAAGGCTGAGAGTCAAGTCAACCCCTGAGCTGGGCCTGCTCCCCCATAAACCAGCCTGTGGGGCAGTCTCGTGTGCCGCCTCCCCTCCTTTTGGAAGGTGCTCTCTAACACCTTAACATTTGTTGAGAATTCTCTTATTTGTGGCATCAGTACCCCAAGCTCTCCTTGGTGATTATCACAGCTCTTCAGCAAATCAAAAGGTGTCCGCAGATGTAATTAAAATTTCAGAAGGTGAGTCAAAAACTTCTCACGGTGGGTTCTCCAGCCGGCCCACCTAGGGCGCAAGGTAACAGCAACCACAAAACTGCAAACATTTTCTTATTTTAGTTTGAAGTTTTCTTTCTCAAGTAGTGCTGGTGTTGGCTGTGTGTTGCCAGTTACGAGTTATATTTTAGCCTTATTTAGACTGCCAGGAGTATTTTAAAATTCTTTTATTTATAAAAGTTTATTGCTTCTCCCCTAAGCCTGGGAGCCGTACTTTATGGCCATATTGCATTGAAGCTTATCTCCTGTAGCTAGGAATAAATTTATTCCTAGCTGTTGCTTTGTTTTCTTTTTGGCTACCGAAGGGAAATGTTGAAACATTTGAACTTAGTGACAAGCGAAAGTGAAAATATATAAATGAGGAGCTGAATCAGTAAAAGAGTAAAAGACCACACAGCACCACAAAATAAGAGCTCTGTGCTTCCTCACGCTAGTCTTCTTTGTGAGCTGGGAGAGAGGGAGCAGCTGTTGCCATAATAGGGAGAGCCAGCGGGAAAGGCAATTTGGGCAGACAGATGGGCCAGGGGGCAAGCCTGGGGGTTCAGGCGCCATCCCAGGCAGTGATACAGGTAAGGGAGGGAGCCACAGGGAGAGGGGACTTCCTTGTGCCTCCCATGTTGACTCGTCCGGCAATCATTCACCTCTCCTGTCTCTACCCACAGGCAAGCACTCACGAGAAGCCCTCAGCCCCTGAACCTCCTCCCGTGCTTTCCTGCCTTGCCAGTTCACAATTTAGGCCACAACCAGCCTTCTCCTGGGGTCTGTCTTGACAATGAATGAGGGCAAATACTTCCTCCCCACGAGGACAGGCTTTACTCCACTTTCTTCTCTTCTAGGGCGCTCAGTACTATTGATCTCGACTCTTCTCCATGGCTACTGGGCTCCATGCTTCCCAGAGGTTACTCCAGATCTTCTCAAGATCCCCAGTTTGGCCCCTGTCCCTTCAGCAAACATCTGCCTGCTTTACTGAGCACATTTATACCAGAAAGAAGTCCCTCAACTGTCTCCTCTTAACCTAAAACTTCCCTTGTCCTAATCATCCCTAATTCTCGAGCCAGGGGGCAGAGGTCTCTTGCATCTTCATTGTCCCAATGCCATTACTTTTTGTTCTTCCAGACTCCATACTAAAAACAATAAACAAATCAATCAAATCAAGGAACAGTCCCTTGATGCAACTTTTCTGAGTCCTCCAGGTGACATGAATATTTCCATCTTTCAGATTCTTCAGAAGCTTTGCTTACACTGACACAAGATAGCATGAGGCATAGAGCAGCTTATCTGCTTACACCTCTGTTTTTCCCTTCAGGTCTGAGGTTCCCGATGAAGAGATGAAATAAAATGAACAAAAGCTTGATAATACAAGAAAAACTAAGTTGTTAATGAATGGAGAACATACCTTGTGGTAAATTACAAGGGTTTTCTCGTGTAACCATTTTGAGGACTGTTTTTGGCTGCCTATAAAACTCATGTATAATCTTGGAGACTTGTAATGAGAACAATACGTAAAATGCTAATATGCTTATCTTATTAGAGGAAAATGGAGAACAAAGTGGAAGGGTGGAAGCTATGATCCAATGCCTACGTCTGTCTTAAATAATACAAATTGCCTGAAGAATGTAACAGAATGAACACCTTAACTAGCTGCTTCGCAGTGAAGCCAGGTTGTATAACAGCAGGCTAAAGAAAAGTCAACAATATACATTTGGTTTATGAGACACGTGCTTGGAAAAGAAAAAGAAAGCAGGACATGTGGCGGACACTTAGGCCAAGTAGAATTCCTCACAAAGATAAAACTCTGACCAGAAACTCTTAGAAAAGTTCCATTAGAATCTTCAGGGTATAGCCTGGAAAAATAGATCACGTGTTCATAAGACAACAAGATCTTAAAGGAATCAGAGACTGGCAGCTTTACGGTGATCTTTTTCATTACTTCTACGTGACCTTGACCAAGAAAAAACCCTTGATGAAAATCACAGAGGGCACCCGAGACAATGAAATCTGACAGTTTGATAGTGAACTGAGTCGAAAGCCCGGGTTTCTTTGGAAAGTATCACAGCATGCAAGATGTCATTTTCACTTTGGCAAAAACTCTGCTTTGGAACAGTCGAAAGAACCCAGAGGCCAGATGTGCAAAGAACATGACAGGCCACCTAAGAACAATGTTTCTGATGGCCCAGCGTGTGATGCTGCACCAAGCACCTGCATAAAAACGGCCCTTTCAGCTTCTGGCCTTTTGGGTTTTTGCCTGATTCTTTTCAGAAGTTTACAGGACAGATGAGCTTACTTAGGAAGATGTCCAAGGAACACCCTCCTAGAGAATGTGGAAATATCCGCGAGGAAAGGAAAATAAAAGCTCCTAACCCCTGACGGGAAGACTGGTTAGCCAAGTCGACCAGCAGAGAAGAGGTGAAGGCTCTGGGGAAACAGCCCAACCTGCGGCACCCAATGGGAGTGGCTTCCACACCTTGCTCTGGGGTCACGGTCACCTACAGTGACAGTAAACAATGTGCAGTCACTAATCTATATTCCAGAGGGTGTCATCAGCAAGGCTAAGCCCAAACAACAGGAGTTATAAGAAGAAAAGTTACATTTATATATATTTAGTGCAGAGTACATGTTGGTGTTTGGGTCTTAGTACAAATAAGTACTTGGCATTTATATTTATTCCTGGGGATCTCTTATATGTGCGCCGGTAAAATGATAAACTTGTATTATAAGGAGGGTTCCATTCCCAGGAAGAAAAAAAAATAACATATCAAAATTCCAAACTACACTTTGACTTTCAGATACAGTAGTTAACAATGTATTTCATTGTTCTTGGATTACTCTTTTCCTTCACAAGTTAACCACCAGTTAAGTGACATAAGCCCGCAACTGGGGCTCATAATGAATTGCTTTTGGGAGACACTCAGCTGTCACCCTGGACAGAAGGGACTTAAGTTTATGAAGCTTGTACTTCAGTATCAGCATCACAGGTTTCTGTTTCCACTTACTTTCCATAAAAAGGGCAAAATGCAATTTTTTAATAGGAAAACCCCTGCAGGAATCTCGCTGAACAAAGATGGGGACTCTGCTCAAACAAGAAGCCTGCTGGTGGCCGGGCCACCGTAAAGTATTAATAACTCCTTAGAACTTGTCAGTGGATGTGCACAAGTCACCATCAGTGCAGAGAAAACCACCGTCTACAAAGAGCATTCCAATATGTGGCCATAAGCAAGTGGGATGTTGAAAAGTCAAGGCTGGCCACAGGGCTCCCAAAGGGTGCAGCCACGTCTTACAGCACTCCAGTTCCAGAAGCCAAAACACACGCTTTGGGTGGGCACTCAAGGCCGTCCGTGGCTCCAGGTAGATGGAGAGCGTGGGGCAGAAGTAAACTAACCGAACGTTTTCTACCTTCTTTGAAAAGGAAATGTTAAATGTTTCATTTTGAAAAAAAAAAAAAAACCCTCAGTGATGTAAAAGGAAAAAAAATGAAATAAGAAATAGTTTCAACCACTAACTTAAGAAAAAGACACCAGGAACTCCAAAACTCGTTGGGATGAGGCAGCTTCGTGGGCTCAGTGTTCTAGAGAGACTCACATTGCGCATTGTATGAAAAGGCGGCACCGTGGAGTTCATTTCATGGTCTATCAACACACTTCTTCACCAGGGGTGAGTGTGCCCTCCCATCTGCTGCCTCATCATTTTTTCTGCTTGACTATCTCTGTTTGACGGGCAGAAGGACTTGGTTTGAATCATGGCTCTGCCACTCATGGCTCTCTCCCTTCAGGCAAGTTATTTAACTTCTCCAAATCAAATTTTTCTCATTTATAAAACAGGGTTCGCATGTCTTTTGCGGGGTTACTGTGGTGACAAAACGTGCCGACTCCTTTGCTTGGGAGGTGTTTGCCCTGTGCAGTGCTTAGCTCAGAGTTGACATCCGAGAAACACTAGTTCTTTCCCTTCCTCTGATTTCAGGTCTGAGGGAGGTGCCAACACGTGCTGAGAACAGATCTGCACACCGTCCAGCAAAGCACCACACGAGTGCAACCCAAGGGGTGTATTACCGAGGTAACTTGAAGTTTACTTATGAAATCGCCCAATGGCAATTCTATTTCAGCCCACCTTTCGACTGGCAACACTCAACTCTATCTATCAGCTACTTTCTCCCACTACATAAAAGTACGTGAAACCTGCCATTCCCTCAGGTCTAGGAGAGAGCATTCTCTCTTCTCACGCAGCACATACCTCTTAGTACATGGTAGGAGGTCAAATAATTACTTACTTACTTGGACTGTTTCCTTTACCTCTTAATTTTTGCTGTCTCTAACCTGACACAACTCTTAAGCTGAAAATAACTTGAAAGTTACAAACTGATTTGGTGTTTTCTTTTTTATTACCCGTACATTTTTGGCAACGACGACCATATTGATGTGCATGTTAGACTTTGAATGCCCATAAAACTATAAGATTGTGTATATGAAAAATTACATAAAACAGTATTACATACGAGTGAGTGCTTCATAAATGCTAGGTTTAAGATAACTAATGCTAAACAAAACACAGAGGGCTCTCGTGTGCTGGCATGTTCTTCAGATATAACATCATCAACTTCCCTTCTTTAGGTACTGATTGTTTTTAAAAGCTGACAAGTAAATATATTTACTGGGGAATGGGATTGAAAACATCTTACTTTAGTTTGCTAAGAGTCTCCCCCCAAAAACCTACTATCAATTCATTTCAAATGCCAACTAAGGGGATATATAAGCATCTTAAACGAACACCTATTTTATTAACTGTTTTGGTGGTATGTGAGCCCATCTCTTCATCATTGAAGACATGAAGTATTTATACATTTTTGTCCAAGGAATGCTTCACCCTTTCTCAACTTTTACACTCTTCAAATGTTCACACCCTAAAATGACAAATTAACAGAGCAGTCCAAGGCCTTTCTTCCTAACACATTATGACCACATCAAATTTGGACAATGCTAGCACATTCTTAGAGAGTGACTTATGACTTCCATAACAGCAACATGGCTAAACCACTGGGTTTTGCCATTTTTCAGCGGCGTGTTATTGACTCAGTGGAAGTCTGGACCTTACATATACCCCCTATTAGCACATCTATCTGTGGCTCCTGTAGCTACTGCCGGCTGTGGTGAGCCGTGCAGAGTCAACCGAGAGCAGACAGAAACTGCCTTAACGCACAGCCGGTCCATTCAGCACTCATCTCCATCGGGATTACTAGCGCCTTCAGATACACTTTTTGATAAAAAACCTTTGGTGTTTCTGAACTCCCAGACTAGAAAGTAGCCTTTAAAAATATATTCTCATAGAACCAAACCAACATAAAGTAATCTTTCCAAAATGGGTAAGAAAAGATAGAGGTGAAATCATTAAAAACATATGGTCAAAGAAGTCCTCCAAATCAGCTAGTGGAAGGCAGCCAAGCAAATGCATTGAATCAATACATACTGCTAAATATAATGGAGAGGGAAACAGACAGAAAAACATTCCATGCTCTGCTGATGCACAGATACGGGATTCCTGGGATGGGAGTAGATACAAAGCACTGCAATTGAGGAAATGGTCCAACATCCCAGTGGGGTCATGCCATCTGAAAAGGGTCAAGGGTCACCAAATGGAGGAAGCTAAGAAGAGGAAGTTACAGCACTGGGTAAATTGGTCCAGCCCCTAGGCAGAGGCTTGGGATTCGGGATTATGATAGGTTCCATCAGGCAAATAACTGCTCGTGAGGCATCCGGTCTCACTTTGGGTACCGTGGAGAGAGACAGAGGCAGGAAAATGTTGAATCTGGGTCCGACTTTATGTTTCCATGTTGGGGCGGGGGCAGGCAGCAAACAGAGACAAACCCAGGGGAAAGAAGGGAGAGTCAGGTAGGGGATATAATTATATAATTTAAATACTTTTGTGGATAAAGGCTTTTACCAAAGCCCTCAAGGCAATTATTTTAAACCACCACTGAAAGGCCCCTGAACACTTATTCTGAGCTTGGTATTAAAGACTCTCCAGTAGCGGCAGTGACTCAAACGCGGGGAGAGGCACACTGCAGGAATGGCGGCTGTCCAGCCTCTCCTCTCCTCCTGCCTTCGGTCCACCAGGAGGCAGCTGCTCAGAACACACAACCGATTTTTTGAAAATAAGCAAATTACCAAATCAACGGTTTGGAGACAGTAACCACCAGGGCCTGTGAGAAATTGCTACCCAGAACCACAAAGAAAGCTAATGTTGGGCCCTTTTTCTTAATTGTGTCAATTAATTAATGTAGGAATACAGAAGAACATGCTGTATTTTCTCAGTGCACACCCCAAATGCACATCATTTCTGTTATTTTTGTATGTGCATTCAATAAAACTTTATGTTCAATTGTTGTATTCGTAAAACAAAATAGAGGGTCTTTCCTGAATTCCATAAACGCAAGGTGCTCCAAACCCACCATTTTCCAGATGGACATCCCTCTTTCCTCTGCTTTGTAGTCCTGGTGATGAGTGGGAAAGGAGGTAGGGGCAGGTTAGACAATGTGGGGGATGCCTCCCACAATGCTCCCTTCTGTCGCTGAGTCTCAGCCAGCACTGGAGAAAGTACAGTCATTTAAAAGCACAAGCAGTTTAGGACTTAGCACAACCCAGGCTGAAATTCAGGCTCCTGCACTGGCTGGCTGGCTACGGGATCTCAAAGTCTCTCTGCGTAAGTGGGCCAACAACAGCAGCCCCACAGGGGCAGGGACTGATGTGTGCAGAGACACTCGGCACACAGAAGGTTCCTATAATCTGTGCTGACTCACTAAAAGATATGGGAGGCAGAGATGCAAAAAAGTCACACGGCATGGCCTGCTCCCTCAGAAACGTCAACAAGCCGTGGGGCGAGTGGCAAGGCGGCAGATGGGTCAGAGAGCATTTATCTGTAGTTCTAGGTCACAGGGAGCCCTTGGAAGCGTTCAGATGTTTAGCCATCCCCCCCCCCCCCCCCAAAAAAGAGAGATAAAGAATATTCAGGCTTGGGAGAGGAAGAATTTCTCAAAACAGAAACACCATGAATTTGTGAACAACTTCACTTTAAGTTTTGCACACAAGCCAAGATTACTGGGTTTTGTTTAAGAAAAGGGGACACACTCAGTTCTTAGGAGACCAAACAACGGGTGTGTGATGGAAGTTTTTACAACCACATACTTTGGCTTGTGGCGGACACCGTCTTAAATCAGGGGAAAAGAGAGGAGAGCATTTGTTCATGTTATTTCCATTTTCTGTAATGTTTACATTTTTTACTAACCCATTTCTTTCAGACGTAACAAAGCTGGCTGTCTTCGCTGCGAGGCCCTGGGAGTCACCGTGTGCCAGACAGCGCTCAAACACCCACCCCGCAGCAGGACATGTCTTTGCTTCTGAGAGGGACACATTAACAACTTAAAAGTTAAACTGAGATCTTAACATTTTCAGACCACGAAGCCGAAACAGCTTTGCTAATAACTGTAAAAGAAAACCCACACTACTCAGGCCCGGGTGCTGGCAGCAGAGGGAAACTCAGTGTGGTTTTTTAAAACCTGCCTAAACTGTTTTTCAAAGCAGTACAAAATGTATCGCATTAGACTCGTGGGATGTATCAAAGACAAAACCTGAAGTAGCCCCAATTCTCTTTTTTCCCCTCCTTTCCTGGAGTCAAGTCAGTCACTTGCTTATTCTGGATTTCATTCAGAGGCCACTCAACGGTGGCTGGTTCCCCAAACAGTGAGGTTTGTCTGCATAATACTTATAAGTCGAACTTAAAAGGGTACAAATGACAACTCCGCCATTTATGCCAGAATGGTCTGTAAGTTATATCTGAAGCTTACACAGTGTTAGAAAACCAAACTCAACTAGAAAAAAATTGAACAATCCCGTAAAGGCTTTCTTTTACCATGGTGTTGAAATATATATATTCTCAGGCTTGTTAATGGCAAATGACGCTAACAATTCATTTTCTGTAAAATATACCAGTGGAGGTGGGGGGTGGGGGGGCAGGACACTGGTATCCGTAACCAAACTTAAGCTGGCTTGGGGTTAGAATCTCACATCAGGGAGAAGATGTAAGTAAAGGATGGCATCGAGGAACTTTCCTCTCTCTCTCTCGGAATAATAATGTGTAAGAAATTACAAAAATGATGACGATCCATTTTTCTTAAGTGCTTACTAAAGGCGGGGCATTGTTTCTAAGTATTTAAAATGCACTGCGTTTTTGATTTTCACCACACCCTAAAGATGAATGTTATTATTATTTTTTTATAAGAGTAGCCGGCGGCTGAGGCCCAGACGTACCTATCTGCGTTGTCTCTGGAACCCAAAGACCAATATACATCCTCCAGTGACAATTAGCACTGAAGGTCAAGTTAACCCTTCAAGACTGGTCATAATAGTGTCTGCTCACTAATGTCTTCCGGAGTAAATGAGATTGTCCCTGTCAGGTCCTTAGTTCAATACCTAGCAAAAACATTAAGCACTTCATAAATGGAAGCTAGCGGGGTTTTTTAATTTAATTTAATTTTTTATGACTGAAAGAACAATGCATAGAAGCCAGCAGGGATGGGGAGTTTCCTTTGCACAGAAAGTCAGAAACCTGCATTTTCCTTTGGGATCCATACTCAGCTTCCCATACATGATGTGCTGAATCCTGATCAGGCTGAATGTGAAGGTCACAGTGGCGGAGACTGTCCACAGAAACCGTGCCCAGATGATCGGAGGGAGAGGTGGGCAAGGCCTTTCTGCAGGAGTTCAACTTGGGAACATTGGAAGCCTCTGACTTCGAGGGGAGGGAATTTATTTCTCTAAGCTCTCTACATACATACTGAATCATCGTTCCTATGGATTCAATACATCCACAGTAAACAGACTGTCCTCTCTGTTCTTTTCTTGGTTCCCAGGAAGGCCAGACAGTAGAAAAGAGGAGGAAAAACATTAACAGCGGATGTAAGATCTAGTCCTACTGCCCAGGACAGACCCCACAGCTCTCTGTACGAAAGAGATGCTAGGAGAGACCAAGCACCAATGACTCAAGAAAGGTCGTTTTGGCGCCTCCAGGGTGAGTGGCTTAAGAAATTATGCTTCTTCCCACCTGCCCTAGACTTGACAGATGAGGGGAGTAAAATCCTGAGCTATCTCGATGAAACAACTCTTCAGAAAATAATATTCTGAGTCACCTGAAAGTATTGGCAGACATTTGCAGAGTTGGTACACTATGGGGATTTGAATACTATGACTGACAGTCATGGTCCTTAATGCAGCACCAAGCCCAGTCCTGACAGAATTGTGTTAGAACCTCTTGAAAGATGCTAGGTAGGCCCTGGCAGGTGAAGGTAGGTCGCGTACGAGAGTCTCCAGTTCCTAGCTCAGATTTCTACATGTTTCCAGTTCTAATAGACTTTAAACAAATCTGTTTGAACAAACTACTTTATGACAAACTAAAGCTATGAAATAGATGCTAGAACAATCTCCTGGGCCCAGGTCATTGAGTGGAAGGGGTTTCGAAGAAGTTCTGTGTAGAGTTAGGGAAGAAGTACAACGTACCCATTCAAGCCACTAATTAACTTGACATTCCTGCCATTTTAGACCCGTAAGGAAATGTCTTTTCCCAAGAACATAATCAGAATCCCCCAATAAAGTGGTTCGAAGTTGCCTGATAAAAATTATACAAATTACCTTAATTATCTATTTATTATAAGTATCTAATAGATTTTGATCAACTTTAGATGATTCTTAATGATGCTTATCCATGAAATTCTTACTTTCTAAATTAAAAAAAAAAAAAAGATCAGCTTTCTAAGAAACACTTTTGCTGACTGCGCGACATTTGACACTAGCTTGGCAGGTGCCGGGTGGGGACACCAGCTGTGCTCTGGGGCATGGGGCTGGAAGGGGCTGCTGTTCTTGTCACGAAAGGAGCCGAGTGGCTAGAGGAGGCAGGCCAGTCCAATTTCCTCACTGGGTCTGCAGATCAAGACTTCCATTCACTTCATTTGTATTTCCAACTGTAGTTTGGATTTATATGTTTATTTAAAGGTTTTCAAAAATGCAGCCCTGGCTGATGCAGCTCAGTGGATTGAGTCCCGGACTGCGAACCAAAGGGTCGCCAGTTCAATTCCCAGTCAGGGCACAGGCCTGGGTTGTGGGCCAGGTCCCCAGTAGGGGGGTGTGTGAGAGGCAACCACACATTGATGCTTCTTTCTCTCTTTTTCTCCCTCTCTTCCTCTCTGTCTAAAAATAAATAAAATCTTTAAAAAAATGCTGGACAGCCATTAATTTTTCCAGAAAGATAATCATATTGAAACTCAAAGTGAAAAAACTAGAAAGTCAAGTGGCATTTCTTTTTGAGATGAGCTAGGTTATGGGAAGACAAAGATTTTTTTCACTGCCAGGAGAAAGGTCTTTCTATTTGGAAATCTAGGAGGCTTAAATAGGACACTTTATTTGTACAAGTTCAACATAATACAACAGATTCTGCTGTAAAATTTTAACAGTATTAGAGGTAATATTTTGGTAGAAAATGTGACCACTTCATGGCAATATGCATCACTCATGCAAAGGAGTATCTACATTTATAACGCGCCATCTTAGGAAAATAATTAAGAGATGGGAAAGTAATATATTTTTTAAAATAAAAAGATCATTAGGCAAAACAACGTGCAAGCTATTGAAAGATTATTTTCTACCAAGTTTCATAACATCTCATTTTTATACGTGCCGTGTGCTGTACTAATCATATGCCGAGGGTAACATTACCCACTTTATAGGCAGCGAAACTGCTTCAGAGAAGTTATCTAATTTCAACTTGCCCAGGGTCCCCCATTGCACTTAGGGTAGAATAGCACTCTTAAACACTGTGTAATTTCAGAGAATAATTTGAGCGCATTCATTAAAATTGTCACTTGACAAAACACACCCCCCCAATCTATTTCTCCTTATATTACTTCCCAAGACATTATGTTCCTAAAGTTATTATTTAAATGTTAATTATTCTTTTTGCTGAGAGAATTGCAACCCCGTATTTTATTATCATCAGTAGTATCTGAATACGTAGGATGCTCTTCTTGTCCGTGGCGATGAAAAAGTAAATGATGACTCACACACAGGCACTCTAGCGCATCTAATGACTTGCCTGAAGTCTCAGCCGTGGAGTTTATGACACAAGATCTGAGGGAGCTATGCAAAGTGATGTTTCCTTTCCTGCTGGGAAGCAAATGAGTGCGCCAGAGCAGGTCTGACCCTAAACAGCCAGATTCACTTAACTCCCCGGGAGAAAAAGTCACCACTTAGCTCCCTGGGAGCACACGCTCCTCCAGACAGCAGTGCCTGGCGGTCTGGGAGCTGGACAAATTAGCGCTAATCATTCAGCCAGAGCGTCTGCCTGTGACTTTCCATACCAAACTGTCACTAGAATTGCCAAGGACATTGCTAATCACTCTACTTTTTAAATATCAGATATGGTTGATTACCACCAAATTTAAAACTGATACACAACTTTCTTGTTTTTAAAGGAAGCCCCTAATTAAAATTGCTCAGTGACTGACTTCTCCAATATTTATGGAAGGGCTTCCTGTGTGCTGGGCAATTTGCTGAGCACTGAGAGGGAAGGGTGAATCCAAACCCACAGATGTGGTCCCTGCTTTCCCTGAGACTGAGCGTCCCTTGGGAAGCCCTTCCCCATTTCCTGCAGTCCAGACACTTTTGAGGGGTTTCTGACTTTGGAGTTTACCCTCTCGGAAACTTCAGAATAAAATTAAAAGCTACTCACTGCCTTAACAATACACGATGCAGTACATTGAATATTTTTGACATTTCACTTTTTTCCCTTGAGATTCCTATTTACACAACACTTAAAACACTTAAAGAACATGTTTAGCCAGGAGTTACAGAAAAACCATGAAACAGACAACAGTGAAAGAAACAAGGCCACCACATTCTGCAGAAGGTGAAAGCCTGACACCAGACCAAAGGAGTCATGTGTCAGAGCGAGCATGGCTTGCCACCTTTGTCTCGACGTTACGGGTCCTACCTCTGATTTCCTTCAAGTGACAGAAAAACCATGTTCTTGATGACCCACGTTGCTGACAAAGACATAACTAACCGCCCACAGGGGCTATGGGAATGCTTCCACACAGGTTTTTGCAGAGCTGTGAGCTGCTGCAACCCAGTTCTAGAACCTTCTGGGAGGCTCCTTCTACAGGGACCACATGGGACAGGTCTCCCCGAATGTCTCTCACCCCACATCTTGGTCCCGGTGCCTCCATTTCTTCTTACCGAACTCTCATCCTGGTCCTTTGCCTGCACCCCATGCCTCCTCACCCCTCCAAATTTGCTTATGTATACTTGCTCATGTGTGTCTTACCCTCTTTCAAGAGGCTGATGAAGTTGCCCCTCTTACCTGTGCAGGCAAATTGTCAGTCCTGGCCCAGCTTCCCACACCTGCCCTCAGCCTGCCTTCCTGGCTTTAACTCCCTGGGCCATTTCTTTCCTGGCACATTATAAATACTGAGCCCCCACTAAATAGAATTAGGTAGCATCATATGTACCATTACAGAACAACTGCTAAGATATGATATGTGAGAAAACGAAGTACAAAGCAGTATGAACAGTACGCTGTAATTTGAGTTTCAGGGCAGAGGATGTGTGTATGGACATACATACATGTCCCTTGAATGTGGCAGAATATCTCTGGACGAACACGAGAAACTGGAACAGGTGGCAGGGCCTCGGGAGATGAACTAGGTACACGGGTGGGAGATCCAGTTTTGTGCCATCTGTACTTTTCCCTTTTTGTAACTTGAAGTTTACATTATGTGACTATATTTATTCAAACAAAAAATACTTAAAAAGTTATAATCTTGTGTTCAAGTTCAGTGTATCTCCTTCAAGCCCCAAGTATGCCTTGGACTTACTTGCAATGACTTTCTGCTTCAAGTAGTCTCCCCGCCCCGCCTCCCCGCCCCCCACCCACTCAATGACTCGCCTCTATCTAAATGCCACTTACTTTGTAAATGCTTCCCTCAACTTTGCTGTATTTTCACGGCAGACAACCTACCGTATTTACATGGCTGTTTTGTATTGTTACTTACATGCATTTTATTTCTTTTACTATTTATAAGCTTTTGGAAGGCTGGGTACTCTTAAGTCATAATTTTTCACAGCACAGTAACTTGGGTAAATAAACCCAAATTAACACATGGGAGGTGTGGAGCATGGAAACCACTGGAAGCCCTAAGGGGGCAGCGTCCGTGGTTCCCAGGTCCTAGCAGGGGGCCTACTGAAGGAATAAATAGAAAGGAAAGTCTTCAAACAGCAGGCTGGCTTTCTTTTGGTTTGTGTTTTTAGGAATAAAGCTTGCTTCACAAAAAGCATTTCTCCAATAGGTAAAGGCATAAGCAACTTTCATGCGTGCAAGACCATGTACTATTCCTCAGGAGACAAGTTTGCTCAAATATGTCACAAGAAAGGGCAAGACATCACAAGGATTGTTCTGAGGACAAAGAGTGAAGAGATCATCATTCCAACCACTTCTTACACCTAATTTGTGTTCCATACTGGGCTTCTAAACATCCGCCTCTTCGCCACCCCTCCCGCATGCTCACCTTGCAGCTCCGCCACACAGAAATGGCCAGGTTTTCTCCGCTCTGCTCTTTGCTCACAAGGACCACGTCAAGCCCTTGTATAACCACGTGTCCTGCTCTGTCCTCCACCATAAGTTACAAATAGTCACCTTTACTTCAAAATATTTACCGATCATTCAACCCACATATTTCTTTGTTAATGTCTATTTCACCCTGTGCACCTAACCAATCCCCGCCTTTCCAAAATATAAATTCAGGGGACCAGAGCCACGAAAACAGACTTCCTAGAAATTTGTATTTCAGCCTGGAATTTAGAACATTGACAAAAAAATAAACGAAAGCTTTCCTATAAGCAATGGTTATTTTGTGTTGTTCGGTAGTGCTCTCCACTTTCCAAAAAAAGAAGCAAAATATATATTATCCCTGGAAGCTAAAGCAGAATATTTCTAATAAATGCATCATACACAAAACGCCCAGATAGATCGGAACCAGCTGCCGTCGCTCAGGAGCCTCCGGCCACAGCGCTGCTCTAACGTAGCAGTACTTGTGTCCCGGCTGTCCCAGGCGTGAAGCTGGGGTGCGCTCACACCCTTGTGGCTCACACGGCGCAGGCTGTGTTACAGCAGGACAGTGGTGATAAGTTTTTCTTAGCCTCAGGAAGATACAGTGTTTTCACAGCTGTCCGAATATAAAGTACAGCGCTACAAGATAATGAAGTTGTTAAAGAATTGTTTTTTAAAAGATGGTTTTACTTACATCAAGCGAGCCTTCATTTATAACAATCATTCCCATGTTCTTCCTTAGAAGTTTGCAGGAGTGTCCTGTGTCCAAGCACAAAGTGAATTAATGGATGTGGTTAATTTCTCTGGAGAGATGTTAAAGTAATACTATAAAGTTACTTTTTCATCTATTTTCTTATATAAAATCAAAATGTATCCATTTTATTAGGAAGACGCCAGTCAGGTCTTCCCCAGGTTTGCAGGCAGTTAATGAAGAAGTGCTCAGCCTGCTGCAGGAGGGGGACACCACAAGGACAACACCTGGAGGGTGACGGCTGTCTCGTGAGCAAGGCGGGAAAGGACTGCGGCAATGATTCTCAATGTCCGAAAACTGACGCGTGCATACATGACATCCTTCAAGACGACCAACGTGAAGAGCAGAAGGTGGGCCGATGGCTGTCTGGAGAAGGGGCAGGAGGGTCATCCAGCTATGTCGTGGACAATTGCTTGTGCCACGCCCTCCTCTACGCTCCTGCCCACTCCGGCTTCGCTGTACTTGCTGCAGGGCAAAATTGCCGGCTGGCCTAACCAACCCTGCTTCCTCTGAGTCCGTCTGCCTACGGTTGACTGTGGCTGGAGAGAAACAGGCAACCCTGCCGACTGGCCTCCCATGTCAAATACAACCAGCGCATTTCAAACAACACTGCCTATACTCAGTCCCTCTGTGATCTCATTCCCTCTCATGGGTTTAAGTACCATCTAAGTGATGGCCATTCTGGAACTCCTGTCTCCTGCTAACATCTCTTCCCAGACCCCACACCGCAGTGCCTACTTAACAGCAGACACCTAGGGACCGAACAGGCATCGGGAACTTAACATATCCAAAAGGCAGCTTCCTGACTCCCCCAGGAAACCTGCTCCTCCTTCAGTCTTCCTCATTTTGGTTAATGGCAACTGTCTTTCAGTTGCTATGGCTAGAAATCCTTGGAGTTACCCTGGATTCCCTTGTCTCACATTCTACGGGTAGTCTACCAGTCAATCCCCTGGGCTCTACTTCTAAAATACAGGGTCCAGCAGAAGTAACACCTGCTTGAGTGTGGTTGGTAGGGTAATAATATGGGTGTAATAATTTATAGTTTTAATTTGAACATTTCACCTAAAATGTCATATGATATGCTTGAGTGTGAATTTGTTGTTACAGAATTATATGCTTATGCTTTTGTAATTAAAATAAAAAATTAGGGGCGTTATTTGTGCCGGTCCCTGTATATCCAGAATCTGACCATTGTTCACCACCTACACTGTAAATGCCTGTGTCCAGCCCACCAGCATGTCTCACCTGGGTTAATCAGACAGCCTCTTCATTGGACTCCCTGCTTCCACATTTGCTTTCCTTTGAGTAGTTCTCAGTCTAGCAGCCACACTGACTGTTTTCATAGGAAAGTCACATCACGTCTTTCCTCTGCTCAGAACTGTCCCGTGGTTTCCCGTTCACTCAGAGGAAACGCTAAGTCTGGACAGCGGCCTGGAGGCCCCATCCAACCTGGGCTCGGTTATGCTGCTGACCTCGTCTCCTGCTCTGCCCTTTTGTGCTTCTGCTCTTTTGGTCTAGAACAAAAGACCGTCTCCCCCAAACACCCCAGTGACAAGCTCCCTCTCCTCTCTTACTTCATTCTTCAAATGGCGCCTTCTCAATGAGGTCTTCCTGACCTCAAGGTTTGAAACTGAATCCCTCTGTGCAAGGCCCTATCTCCCTTTCCTGCTTTATTTTTCTTTATATCTAATATGCTACGTGTTTTCCTCACGTACTTTACTGTCTGCTCCCCTGACTAGGGTGGGAGTTCCAGGAGGGCAGAGATTTTGGTTCGCTTTGTTCCTTGCTCGTAGCTGGTGCCTGGCACTGCAGGAGCCGTACCCATTTGCCGGATGAATGAACCTTACCCATCCTTTCCTAGGGACAAGATTTTAGGTGTAACATGTGACCAGAAACCACCATCATACTCTTTTCGTAGGCTACGTATCCTGAGCTTTTTTACACGATTTCTTCTTTTCCCCACACATCACTCTTAACCACCATGTATTCTCCATCTGTGGTCAGGTTTTGCCACATCTGTGTGTTTCAGGGAAATTCTGGTGCATACCGCCTGGTGCACATCTTCCTTCCACCTTGTCTCAACGCCAGTGATGGTATTTATCATCAAAAGTAACAATCGGTGTGGCTTATAGATTTCAACTCTTAGCTAGTGTTTTTTAAAATTTAATTTCACTCTATTAACATCACTTTACTAAAAATTTGTGGTGCATTTATATATCCTGGATACTGTGATTATTAACGCTTCTAAAAGGAATATTAGCTAAATGTTTTTGGACAGATGACACTTAAGCATGACTTCTGAACACGTGGTTCCATGCTGTGAACATCTCTGAAATGGTCTGTTGAACCCTGGGGGAGTGTTGTGTGTAATTCATATCATTACTGTCCAGAGGCTGAGTTGATGTCGGGGTTCACAGTGCTGAGGAAACCTACCATTCCTGAAGCTAGGAAAAAGGAGTGACATTTCCTTGCATAGTATTGGTACTACGGGCCTCTAACAGCGAATACTAACTTTCTTCTAAGATTTCTGTTATAGACTGAATCATGTCCCCCCAAAATTCACATACTTGAGCCCTAACCCACATGTGACTGCACTTAGAGACAGGTACTTAAAAAAGTTAATTAAAGGTCATAAGGATGGAGCCTGATCCAATAGGACTGGTGTCCTTGTATGAAGGAAAAGCAAGAATAATTGTTCATAGGGAAAGGCCATGTGAGGACACAGAGAGATGGTGGCCATCTGCAAGCCAGGAAAAGAGGCCTCAGGAGAAACCAAAGCCGTTGATACTTTGATCTTGGACTTCCAGCCTCCAGAGCTGTGAGAAAATTTATTTCTGTTGTTTAAGTCACCCGGTCTGTGGCATTCTGTTATGGCAGCCTGAGCTAATAACAACCTCTTTCCGAAACACAGAATTAACTATAGATAAACGGAAACTGGTGACCTTCTTACTTCATTTCTGGGAAATGACCTTTGGTCAAATAAACAAGCATCAGTACACAACCTGCTATGATCCCAATTTCTGGACTTTCACAGATAACCGCAGAAACGTTATCTTCATGTGCCAACTGAGGATGGAAGGTAGGGGCAGGCAGCGATGCAAAGGGGAGGGTGGGTATTATGTGGTTGCTGGAGTGAGCTATAGTTAGGTCGGATGTATAACCACTGCGGTTTTAAAGAGTCGCTGAGGCCACACACAGATACGCCCAATGATATAAATATGGAAATCAAAATATCAAATCTTTTGAATCTTGACGGATTCCCCTTATCTTCCATAATGTATCAAGCTGTTTAAAAGCATCACAAGTTAAAGCTTGAATTAGGTGAATTACCAATGTTAATGGCAGTTTCTTGCTTGTCCCCTGTAAGGATCCAGATTTTGATGTCTGCTTTCATGAGAGTTTCTATGGTTTCAGGCACTTGATCTTGTAATTTATCCTCAATGGCTGTAGCTCCGAGTAGCTGAAGGTTCTGGGGAAAATAAGTGGTAAGCATTTTAAGATTAGACCAGTTTGATTCTCTAAGAACAAAAAAACTGAAGTGTGTATATGCTTTTAAGACAAAGGTGAATGTTCATTCATGGACACTGGTGTAAATTCCAACGAGCCCCTTGAGTTTCCTCTCCTGAGGATCCCTGGCTTTTATCCAGGCTTCTGGTATGAGACTGAGGCCACATGTCCTACCTGACTTCTCTCTCAGGTAAGAAACAGATTCTAAAAACAGCAACAACATAAAGGGGCAAATCAAGTCAGTTTAGAAGAAGCAGGCCCAAAACTCCGCCTCCCCGCCAAACTCCCAAACTTATTGAAGATCACCACAGTAAAGAAACAATCTGGCAGACCTGTTTGAAAAGTAAGGAACTATGCCAGTACTATTAAATTATAATTTGATGCAGGGTCTGGAAATATATACACATGTTACAATTAGAAATGATGAGGAACAATAACCAAAGTGATAGTCTCTGTGAAAAACAAAACGGGTTGAGTGTCTTTCAGATTGTTGCACATTTGCATGGCAGAAGGTCAGAGTCCATTAAAGATCTCTTGCTCAAGAGATAGTGCCTTTCATACGAGACTGAACACAACCAATACGCTCTGTGGAAAGTTGTTCTAACCTCTCACAAAGAATGGTTTTGACTCTCGTCTTCCTAAACGGAGGAAAAAAGAGAACAATCTCTTGGCTGTGAGGGAAACCTGGCTTGCCAGATAGATACAGGTAATGGTGTTCTTAAATACATAGGAATGCACCATGACAGACAAAGATTTAAAACTTTCTTTTCATTAGATGCCCGGTGGCACTGTCTCAGTTATACCCCATTTCCCCCAAAATCTAACCTCCTGCATGATCTACTTTGACATTTATCTTTCTTTTCAACCCTCTACTCCATTCTCGACTTCATTTTTTATTTAAAACATAAGACAAGGACTGAACAGAATCAAGGGAAAGGAAGCGCGAACAACAGGTGGCTGGTTGGTAATAACAAAGAAAGCATCGCATTTCCAATTTTCCTCTAATGTTAAGATCTACCTACTTATCACCAAATGGAAGCCTAAAATTAGTCCCAAGGCTGGTTAGGCCTGGGAATAAAATCGAATATATATACAAACAGGTAGGAATGTGTGCTGACTTGATGAGTATATGAATTAGGAGAGTGCCTTTTGCTATAAGTGGAAAAATCCGACTAACATAGCTTTAGTAAAGATTTAGTTTTCCTTATGTAAGCGGTATTGAAGGAGGTAGCTGCGGCTCTTTGTTCGGCGGCTCAGCCACATCTCAACTCATTCTCTAGGTCTCTCTCAATGCCTCTGGGTGGCTGTCCCGACTAGAACTGTAACAGCCACAAGGAAGACAAGAAAGGGGTAATACTAACCGTATCTGTCTCTTCTTTGAAAAGCAAAAATATTTCTAAAAGTCCTCAGAGTATTTCTAAATATGTCCAACCCTAATTATTATTAGTATTTAGCTTTTGAAGCCTCCATAGTGGAGGTGACAGGCAGAAGGGGGAGAGGTATGGTGATACATTAGGCAGCCGACTGTCTCTGCCACACGCTTAAATATAGATGGGGGTACATATGCATTACTGTTTGTATGCCCATGTGTGCGTGTGTGTGTGTGTGTGTGGGTGGGTGGGTATACACACCCAGAGCTCCCATCTCCTTGTCTGGAAACACTTGGCTTGTTCTGGAAGGCCGAACTCAAAAGTTCCTGCTTCTCTGAAGCTTTTCTTCATCTCTTAAAACAAGTTTTCCCCTTTGCTGTGACGCTAGAACTTTGCTTTGCTTTACACACCTGCATTTATCATATTGAGATTAGCTGTTTAAGTGCATGACTCTGGTAGTCTTGTTCAAGATTAGCGACCGTGTCTTGTTCACCTTTGTATCAGCATGTGTACTGAATGAGTGAACGACCGAAAGAAAAAATCTAAAACCCAAAGGTTATTAAGTATTGCTACACTCTAGACCATTTTCTTTTCAATATATTCCAAATACTTATATAGCTATTAGAAGCACTTGATGCATGACTTCTTAGTATAGAAAATATAAGACAGGGAGGCAAATTTCCGTCATAAGGAGACAGTATTATTTTGTTATCTTTAATGGAAAGCAGACTTGAAATCTATCATAACCTGATGAATAATTATCATCAAGAAGTTCAAGAATGAAGGGGAAGGACAGCTCAGTATCAACTATGCCAACATCACAATTGCTGTATTTCTATGTTTAGACAATGATTCTATCAATTCTTTTGTCTACTGTTAGGGAATTCGATCCTAACTCATTCTGGCCCATATCCCAGGGAAGATCAGGATACAGCCGTGTTCAAATGCCTTATAGTCTACAGAGACCTGATAAAATTTTAAGATGATCATGGGGATAGTTCAGTAATACAAGCACTCAAAATTTTCTAAACAAAAAATTATTTTCTGTAACATGTTTCACAAATAGACAATGTAGATAATGTGAGAGGCAAGATGTGAATACATATGTTAGAAATATATAAACAAGTATATTCATATGTTTTCTAGTTCTCTAGGTGGATAAATGAGCTAATAAGGAAGTACCCACGGTCTATACTACCATGTACAAATCGAATAAAAATAAAACGCACTGAAAAGATAGCATTGAAAACATATTCGGAAGAAGGATAGCACCTGGCTTCACAAAGGTAAAAAGAAAAAAATGTTCAAAAATAATAAAATGGGCAAAAATAATATACAGGACCAAGGAGGTTGGACCAGCAATGTATATGCTGATTAAAGCTATGGGGAAGGTGAACTTGAAGTCTGTTGGTGGACATAACAGGATTTCTAAAGGGTAGTGAAATATTTCTGAATATTCAGCAACACTGCGATGGGTTCACTTTGAGGCTTATAAAGGAAATAATGTGTTCCAAAGCCTGATAATTTTCCTTTTATCCCAAGAGCTCTTTGAGTCCCACACTTACTAATTTTAGTGGAAGTCTCTCCAGCCTCCTTTCCTTTGGCCCTGGTGTCTCTTATTGTGAGATTAGGATCTTGAGTGATAGGCTGTCCTGCCTCTGGAAATTAATATCTTTAGCTACATAATGATCATTGGAACAAAAGATGTGAACTTTGCATGCTTTTCCTGATCATAACACAGGAGTGTTTAGGCCATAATCAATTTCATCCCAAACATGTATTACCTTACACAGATGGCCACTAATGGGCGCTATGGGAATTACATATTCAGCAAGTGTTGAAACATGATAAAATTCCCATGGCATTTATGGAATTAAAAAAAAAAAAAAGAACCAAACACTAATTTAACTTTCAAAATGTCACTCTGCCAAGAGTTATAAAGGTTTCAAGTTGATGACTCCTTGACATAATAGAGATTTACTTATCACTGAAAAATCACGAAATAATATTTATTCACCTAGTAAAGCCCTCAATAATCTTATTTTCTTTTTCGCATGTTCATAATATATGCAGAGTTCTTCAAAAGGCATATCAATGTAAAACTTCAACCCTAGTGAATATGAAAAGCTTCACACAGAGTTCTGAAAAACTGTAGGGTAAAATGTATTATGATAGATTTCGAATTTCTATTTTTTACCAACACATGTATATTTTGCTAAATAACAGAACCTTAAAGTGACCTATTTCCATATTAGCAAATATTTTTTTAGTACTTTTTTTAAAAAAGTTTGTGATATGTTCCTAAGTGGCAAAAGATATAATAATTAAACTCAAATCAACTTAGGCTTTGGGTTGCAACATGAGCTGTTTGGCAGAAATCTCTTTGAAGACAAATAAAGAAATAATATTGACATGCAAAGTTTTACCACTGGAATCAATGTGGATAAAATGCTAGTGATATTTGGGGACCTTTTTTTTTTAACATGAAATAGGACTATGACTAGGAATATGACAAAATATTTCCTTAATAGAGGAAATGCACCAGACACTAAGTGCTTCACATTTATTAATTCAGTTAATAGCTTTGGGAAGTTTGAGCAAATTATCTCAGGTCAAATAGAGGTACAGCCGAGCAATGATGGTAAAAACCAAATCCCCAGAAGCAACGTACAGCCCAAGGCAGGGAGCGGGGAGTGAAACTGAGATTAAATGAAAGAATTTTACTCAGTTTTTAAACATGCCTCTGCTCTTCGGCCTTTAGCAGTATTTTCTTGCTATCAATGGGTTTCAGTCTCAGTCCTGAGCCACACCTGCCAGGTGTACCTCTTTCCCTGATGTCATATGCCGCCCCCAGAGTCACCTTTTAGGACTGGCCCCATTCCAAGTGGGCACGCGTGCCTGCATTCATTCACTCACAAACACGCACGCAGGTGGTGCTGGGCGAGATGGGGGGGCACAGCGGTGAGGTCCTTCCTTCGTGGAATTCGTAGTTCCAATGCATCATTAGAGATTCTCTGGATCTCCCCCAGTCCCAACCCCACCTTGTTTCCTGACTGTATTCCCTTGCCTTTTACTGACCTCTGCTTCTCCTAGAGGCAGAGGTCAGTAACTCTGCCTGGCTGTCATCAAGCCCACGTCATGACCACGGGGCCAGGAATCCAGAGGAGATGTTTTCTGAGTCCCCTGAAGGGCTTGCTGCACACAGACCGCTGGGCTCCACGCCCAGAGTTTCTCCTCTTGTGGGCCTGGGGCGAGGTCTGGGGGTGACTGGTGGTGGCAGTGCTACTGGCTTGGGTACCGAACTCTGGGAACTGCTCTCTAGAGCAACAGGGACAATTTTTTTCCCTGTAAAGGGACAAACAGTAGATATTTTAGAGTTTGAGGGCCGGACTTTCTTCGGCAACTACTCGATTCAGTCATCCAGCAGGAAATAGCCAAAGACAGTTTGTAAACCAATGGGCAGAGCCGAGGCCCAGTACAACTTTCTGTATTCAAAACAAAGAGAGGCAGTGGGTGGATCTGGCCCTTGTGGGGTGTGCTGGCTCCATGGTGCAGGAAGCTTGTGAGGAGCCCGTCTCTGCCCCGGGCTGCATCCCGACAGACAGCTGCACACATGTCCTTGTCCAGGTGGGCCCCGGCCTTCCACCCTGGCCTCAGGTCTGCCGGCCCCAGTTCTCGCTCCTCTCCTGTCAATCCTAGACTATGGACAAAGCCTTCTTGCCAGCAGAGAGAAGCACCACACCTCTAACTGATCACATCGCTGCGTAGTACACACGGGCCTCAAAGTAAACACAAAATTTTCTGTGTGGACAAAGGATAAACACGGGAAAGACGCACCTTCTTGGTCTGGGTGGCTCCAACACCTACCCAACACGAGTTAACTAACACTTGACCTTCAAGTCCTAACTGAAGAGTTAAGAGTCTGCCACGCCGTCAGGAGAGGTTGGGGAGGGAGAGGGCAGGGAATTCCAAACAGAAGAAATCGCATTGCACGGACAGAGGTATGCAAAGCATATCGTGTCTGAGAAGCTGCCGTGTAGCCAATGTGGAAACAATAAATAAAGTGAGGTGTGGCGTTGACTTCAATAGTACTGCTTCGAGGGTTGTTTGGAGGATGGGAGTGGATTGGTCATTTCCAACTTTTTTGAGTAGTCTGAGAGGAAAAGATGAGTCTGGAGAATCTAGCAGGGAATAGAAACTGAAGGGGCTGCGGGTTATGTTGAGGATCTCCACGCAAAGGGCATGTAGGGAAGGATTTTAGAACGGGAGAGACAGAATCAGATGTGGGTTTCTGAAAGAGATGGGTTAGGAAGAATGGAGGCCACAAGACCAGGTCACGGGCTCCTGTGACCATCATCCTCTTTAGCTTGAAGACACAGTAACCCTAGGACAGGGATGTGCTGATGGCTCTGGGATTCTCAGTCAGTATGAATGCTGCCTCCAAAAGGCCGGCGGGCTCCTCTCTGCTCTGCATCCCACTGGGCACCATTCACCCTTATGCTTTTCCTTCTCCACATCTGTTAGCACACGACAACATGGTTTTATTTAAAAGGAGAGAACCTCAGACCTGGACTGGTTAACCTGGACCAGAGTACACGAAGACTAATAGCGTTAAATCATAGGAACAGCTCACTGGCCTCTTTCTGGAGAATGCAATCGGTTAATTGTTTCAAGGCCAAGAAGTACGTTTTAGCTTGGTGCTTTTGGAACCACAGAAATCACACTTGAACTCTCACATAGCCAAGGGTTTTCCGAATAAGGCCGGAATTCACACGCCCAGCTGAAAAGAATCAGGACTTGAGAGGCGACGGGGTGCAGCCTGCAAAAACAACACATCCATCTTCTCTGAGTGAGAGGACAGTAATGCCCGAGGTGGAGAGTCTACCATGAAACGTTCCTAATGAGAAACCTATCGGGCCAGGGGGGAGACACATGTGATTAGAGTTCTAAGGAAATCTTAAGTATTTTAAACAAGAAGATGTTAGAGACGAGTGGAGAGAAAATTCTGAAAAGCGCACTTCCCCCTTCATTTGAAAGGAAAATTGCACATCACACTCCATTCCATGGAGTACCCAGAGGCTGCCCTGTTCATTAAGTGGATGTGTCCCGACACACCACGGCCTCCCAGTCCCAATGCCCACCTGGGGACCACGCAACCCCACATCTGGTTCCGTTTTGTTTTTTAGGCCGACTACGCTTTTACGCTCTCTTGCTTTCTTCTAAACCCAGCTGGCAGAATAACATGGAATTAAAGAAGGAACTGGGCTTTGAATGGCCCTACTCTGCCAACCACTGGGATGCGTCCATCAGCAAGTAACCTAACTCACCCAACAGGTTCTGCATCAGCAAGTTAAGGCCAATGACACGGATTTAAGAGGGCTGTTCTGAGGATGGAATGAGATCGTCATTCAAAGCCTTTTTTTCTGTGTGCATTGTATGTTTGCAAAAAATGTCGAGTACTTACTTATGACATTGCCATGTTTTTGTATAATGGTTTTGTTTTGTTAAGATTAATGAATGATATACATTGCAAAATGCAAAGGAGATAGTATAAAAGAGATGAGATCAAACAGAAGCAGAAACAAGCTGTCACGTTTTCTCGCTCATCCCAATTTCCAGGTCCCTGGACTAAACAATCAGGGTAAAGAGCAGAGGGCTTGGAGCTTAGTAAATACTTACAAAGTTGCAGGTCTTATTAGTAGACGAGCCTGCAGATTACACATGTTTTAAGCAAACAGTAAAATAGGAAACTACTGGAATTTTAAACCACCAAATCACCAGCGCATCGTGTAAATTTTCAGCTGGTGCATTTCACTTTTTAGTACAAACGAAAGTGATATTTGCAGCTACTAAGAATAGAAGTGGTAGTTTTATCTGCAAAAGCATTCCATTCTAATACAGAAGTTATTGTGGACTTGGCAGGCATAAATGTTCAAGAAAAGCCCTGTTTTCCATTAAGCTTGATATTTCTTTAGGAATCCTCTCAACCACTGGTTGCCACGTGTTGCACAGGGTGCTGAACTGTGGTACTTAGTCACACTGAGTGTGATGGTCCATCTCTATTACGCCACATCAAGGCAGTCTTTAAAAAAAACCCCAGAAATGCCAACCGTATTTTGGAGAAGAGTAAAGGAAATAATGGAAGATCACTACTTCACTGCCTGATCTTAGTGCTTTATCTAAGTGCTCGGGGGACTGAGCCCTATCTGAAATTACATTTTCAGTTTGTAAGTTTACCGCCCATCTCCTGGCACTGAAATAAAGATGCGGGTTTTCCTTTCCTCTTCCCTTGCTGTGCCCACGAGCCCAGAAGACAGCCTGCCAAGTGTTTGGCATTTGTTGTTGAATCTTTCTAACCATATGCTTCTCACATTCATACATGACATCACTTGAAAGACAGGTTTTTAAAAAACGATTGAGTCCAAATTTCTAAAGAACGCGTTCTTCAAAATTATTAGCCCCTTTTCTAACATATCCCCAAATGAATCCTTAGTGACAAGACAGTGATAGCAACATCCTCCAGGTGTGGGAAGCGTGAACTTCTTCAGTACCTGGAGCCAGGCTTTCATGAAGCAAACGCCTACTAAAAAAATTTAGCTTCCGAATCCATCATTTAACGGAGTCACTCACTCATGTGTTGGCTAATCGGTCAGTGATTCACTCAGGTCAGAGTGGCAGGCACTGGAGATACAGGAATGAACACCATGGAGACCGTCCCTGCTCTCATGAAGCTTCCAATCGAGTGGAGGACATACATTCGTGATAAGTTTCAAAACAGGCGTAAAACACGATATTGCTATTCTGATTTGAAGGACAGCTAGATGATGCCGAAATACAGCTCTGCTATTCTGATTAGAAGGACAGCTAGATGATGCCGAAATACAGCTCTCTGATTACAACAGGCATGCCATGGAGATACTGGGGGTCAGGGTCCAGAGCATCACAATAAAGTGAGTATCCTCATAAAGTGGGGCACATGAATTTTTTGGCTTCCCAGCGCATATGAAAGTTACGTTTACGCTATACGGTAGTCTACTAAGTGTGCAACAGAATTATGTGCAAAGGACCACGTCCATACCTTAAAAAATACTTTGCCATTAAAAAATGCTAAACATCATCTGAGCGTTCAGTGAGTTGTAATCTTCTTGAAGGTCTTGTCTCGCTGCTGATGGCTGCTGACTGAGCAGGGCGGTGGTCGCCAAAGGTTGGGGTGGCCGTGGCAATTTTTAAAAATAGGACGGTTATGAAGTTCGCCGAATTGGTGGACCTCTTCTTCTACTTGGACACTTAAGGGCCACTGCAGGGCTACTAGTTGACCTAATTTCAATATTGTGGTGTCTCAGGGAAGAAGGGGGCCAGAGGAGCATGAGAGTCAGGGAACAGTTGGTTGGGGGACCCATCAGAAACTTCCACCTGTCAATTCAGTTCACCACCTTACACGGGCACGGGTCACAGCGCCCGCGACAGTTACAACAGAAACATCAAAGGTCACTGATCGCCGATCAAAGGACAAACGCACTAATAATGAAAAAGTCGGAAATATTGTGAGAATCACCAAAACGTGACATGACAGACACAAAGGCCATTGGGAACTAGCCCCAGCAGAGTCGCCGGGTGCAGGGCCGCACAAGCCTCCCCCGCCGCCGTGAACCCTCAGGTCTTGCAGCACCCCGAAGGGAGGTGCAGTGAGACAAGGCAGGTCTCTATGCTCTTTAGCTAAGAAAGGATCCTCTGACCCACAGTCTCTTAAAAAACTTTAACAGATAAAAGTATTGCATACTTTTTCATTTTTTAAAGCATGTTTCACAATCCATTCCTCAAAACAAGAGGAAAAGAATAATTTTATCGCTAGGAAATACGGCTTCTATCACTGTCCAGCCTAGACAGGTATAATGTCTCACTCTGTGTTCTGTAATGCTCGAGATAAATAATTTGCTTTCATAAATGCGAGAAGTGATTAATTTGTAATTTATGCAATGCTAAAGATACAACTGAATTTGTCTACTGAAGCACATAAATATAACAAAAATTTTAAAAAGCTATTTACCATGAAGGCATACCTTCATATTTCAAACAATGGTTTAATTATAATATCTTCCCTGATAACTAAGATTACAGCCCTCTGTACCATTAATTTTCAAAGGAACCCAGCAGCACAAGTATGAGTGAGGCAAAAAAAAAATCCAAACAAAAAAAACACACATAAAAAAACCCCTCGTGTCTCAAAAATACGTTGGAATGAATGTAAAGTGGCAGATCAAAGAAGGTGAGAAATCGCAGAGAAACCGTTGCTATTGAAGCATAAATTTTCATTATTATTGTTACCTATTTGATGTTTTTCCTGACATAGTACAAATAAATAAATGCTTAATTTAGTTTGAAAGTATCTGAATTTTAAAAATATAGTCTAAGGAGGGAGCGGGGGAGGTGGAGAGCAAAGGGGGGGATGGTGACGGAAAGAGACTTTGCCTGGGGCGGGGGTGCGCCGTGCACGGTGCAGACAGCCGTCTGCCGAGCTGAGCACTTGAAATCTGCACGGTGTGGCCGGACAGTGTCGCCCCCATAAACCCAATTAAAAAACACAGGCGGACACGGCATGGTTTCATAGTCTAAAACTACAAGTCCAGATACATTAATTATCTTTCAAAAGAATGAGGTTGAAGAAGGAAAAGAGGTCAAGTGCGCTGCCTGAGAGCATGAGGCAACTGTAAATTCTCTCCAGCTGTGACTCGCAGAGACAAGGAGGTGTTACTGTCCACACACCAAAGCGATGTGACAATTCTCCTCAAACTGGGTCAGGTCACCTCAAGCGTCTGATAGGACTCTAAAATCTTTTTTTTTTTTTGCAATGTTCTTGAATAATTTTGCCTTCCTAGTAATAAATGTCACCTCTTGGCCTATATTTAGTAACAGAAAAAAAAAGATGCTTCAGTAACATCTTGAAATGCTACAGCATTAGACTTATTTTTTAAATTGCGGAATGTTTACCATTGGAAGCAGCCCAAACTGCACAGCCCTGTAGCGGACACGATATTTTATAGATGAAAGTGACAGCCCTAAATCTCCTCATCTAACAGTGACCATCAACAGCGGTAAAAATACCGGAGGACTTTTTCACCATTCTCCCCTCCGTCCTTCGGCGTGCCCCAGGGTGGAGGGAGTGTGTTCTGGTGCTTGGAAGTGACAAAGCTCTGAACCAGGGGACAAATGTCATGGTCTCCTGGGATGTTCTTGGCCTATTTGCATATTTTTCCAGCTTTGCTAAAAGTTACAGCCCCCAAAGGAGTAAGGCATTAACTGCATTTCCAAAACCGAACTGCTTGTTTGAACAAACATGGGAGGGATAAGGCAGAGGACAGGGTTTAAAAGTACAACCTTAATCTTATTACAAAATGTTCCCTTATTTTGTTACAGATAAAAACTATTCTTGTTTTCAGGAAAAGCTCTACACAGCTCTCAGATTTAGGATATCTTTACTGCACCACCACGGACCAGCCGGGGCACGTGGCATCCTTTACTGAGGGGTTCAGAAGCAGTGCGTCCAGGACAAGGACGTTCTGATCTTTTCCTGAAAAGTGAGGGAAAACGTCCATAGCAATTTTGAGAGCACACTTTCTAGAAACTTCTCCCACGGATGGAAGAGGATTTGGTTTTCAAACTGTGCACAGTGGAGCCCCAGGGTTGTGCTCGTGAACCATGAAGAGGTCAAGGTCAAGGCAGAGGGGAGAGACTAGCTGGGCCTCTCTGTATCCCCTTCCACTTCTTATCCAGAGTCACCATTCTTTTAGGTCTCTCTCTCTCTATCAATATCTATAGATTATATATCAGTTTTGATTCAGGTGATATTTTGTTTGGAAAATGGGAGGTGGGGAGGGGGAGAGAGAGATTTGAGGGCCACTCTCTGTTTAAAATGCACTCTCTTGTGCGGTAAGTCCACTATTATGTTCTCCATAACAGAAGATTCCAATTGCGTTTTAAAAGATTACACAATCAATATGTCTCAATTAAAACAGCCAAGGAAAGAGCCCAGATGGATGAACTGTGCACGATGACAGCTGAATTTGAAGCTGGTATGGTGACATACCAGCAGGGTCTGTGGTCTGAAGTGTGGCACTGCCTCACTAGGGTGGCTTCGACGGCACTCACCGCCGTCCTACCCAAGGCTGAGCCCAAGCTGGTTTTAACAGAGCGTGGAAGCTCCGACTCACAAGGACACGATGTCCTCCTGGCTCTAGAGACACAGGCGATCAGATCAGGGTTGGAAAGAGTCTTTCAGAGAAATGGCTGTCAGTTGCAAAGACCCCCTTCGTCACTGTGCCTATTCTTTCCCCTGAAAAAGACCTCTGCTCTCCTGTAACTGGTAAAGTCATCTTCCGAGGCTCATTGCAAAAGTTACCCCCGAGGAATCTGTTCAGACCAGGACACTCAGGGGGCCAGGGCCGAGTGCTCCTTGTTGGCCTTGTGCACACTAACCACATCTATTAACCACCCAATGTGAATAAATGAACGAAGCTGTGGTGTCAGGGGCAGGGACGGATTAGGAAACCAGTCCTCCTTTGAACCACGCTGGCTGAGTAAGAGAACCGTAACCTTTCTGGGTCTTAGATTTTTCAACAAAACTTAGAGGCCATGGCTTATCACAAACTAAAGAGGAATCACCTGTAAACTACCTTTTCCACTTATTTCAGGTATGAGGCAGTTGTAAGTGAGACTTCTGTATTTGCAAACTTAAAATATACACAGAAGTGTCATGGATTTCCCCAGGCAGCCTAAATCGCAACATGACTCACAGTCGCCATCTGCTGGTGAAAGGTTGAACATCGATTTCATTTAAAGATGGGAAGCACAAGGCTTTTTAGTAACAGGTCACCACCATTGTTTAACCTATAAAATTTAATCTATAAACTCTAGGACACTCAGATTAAAGATGTGAGGCAAATTAAACATTCAACTCCAGAGTTTTCTATGGTATGCTTCACAAGGAAACAAAATGTAATATCTAAAATCCATTTTCAAATATTTTGTTGTCATTTATCATATATTAATTCCACCTCATTAGCATGGAGGAAAAATCTGGCTACATCATATTCAGGCTGGGTAGAAAGGAAACAGGAGCATTTCCAAATGGTGAATTTTTATTTTTTTACTTCTGGAAGGGTAAAAAGCAAAAGATGAAAAATCAGTACCATTAGTGCTTCAAAACATGTGACTTTGGCTGGAGAGACTGAAAGAGACTATGGTCGTGGTGTCACAAATAAAATATGATTTCATTTCTCCACATCATACCCCAAGACATAATGATGTGTAGGTAGGAAAAAGAGAGAGAGAGAAATTCAATGAGTGGACTACTAAAATAAGCCTCATGCTATGTGAGCAGATGTAGAATTGGGGGTGGGACGGTTATCAGGTGGAAAGGCACCTCACGTGCTATCACAAGTCTTCTGAGAGATAAGCAGGAGGCAAAAATAAATTCAAATATCAGGGAGAGCTGAGAAACAAACCAGCTTCTGAAGCGATGGTTATCTATCGAGGGCACAGGAGGACAGGATCTAGAGCCACACATGGCAACTGTACATGACACAGAGAACCACCTGCAGTTGGAGCCTGGTATTTCCCAGAGGGGCGGGCACAAGGGCAGTGGAAGGCGGAAAAAAATTGTTGGCTTTTTCTCACTTGAAAGCAGGATCAGATAAACTGCAGCTAACGGGAAGCTTGATTCCATACAGTACAACGTGAGTGCAGCTGAAGGAAGTTATTTAATAGAAAGTTAAAGGTTAGAATGAAGATATTTGAGTGGTGAAGAGCATAAAGTCTGGAGCCAGAGTGAGAGTTCTGGTTTGCCCTCTTACAAACTGCGCAATCTCGGCCAAATTACATAACTTCTCTGCTACACCTTGATTTCCTCATCTGTAAACCTGAGGTCATTAATGGTACCTACCGCAAAGGGTTGTTGTGAAGATTTAATAAGTTAATAGATGCAGCTGCTACAAATAGTACCTGGTGCACAGTAAGTACTGTGTAAAAATGTTTGCTATTCTTACTTAAGGAAGCCCGATTTCGTGGTATTTATACAGCATGACTCAGAGTGTGTCCATCATTTGGGGGCTGAATAGCCTTGGTCTCTTGGAGAGTACAATGAGAACGTTTTTAGTTGTGACAGGAATAGTGGATGCATAATTTCTGACTGCCACATTCTTCATTGTTAGCTACAGAGGCACGTACGCCATATGTTTATTCTATTATTCTGAATTACACATTATACACCTTCCTTAACGATCTGTACACGGGCATTGTAACTTGGCTGCCACGTCTGTGTGTGTGGAGGGGGGCACGTGGATCTTTGCTGGTGCAGAGGCAATGCAGTGAATACAAGGGAAAGGAGATCGCTGGACTAAACTAGCTTCTAGTTTGAGCTCCAAAACTGTGATGTGAGTAAAGATCTATACAAAGTCATTCCAGAGACTTTTCAGCAAAAACGTTAAGTGGTATTAAGATTTGTCAATGCTTAGACCAGAGGAGATTCAACAGTAAGTGGTATGTCAGGACCTTTTGATTTCTGTTTTATTGGTCCCTTGAGTGAAGGCTGCAGTTGTCTGGAAACCACGCTCTCTGTATGAGCAAGGCGGTCGTCCACGTACCTTCTCAATTAACTCGTAACTCTCCTCGAGTTTGAGCTGCCGGTTCTGCACGGACGTCGATGCGCGCTGATGGACCACTCGCCACTCCTGAAAGTCGCTCTCTGAGATCTCAGCCACAGCAAAGCACAAAGTCCTTAATCCTGAAAAAGGTAGCATACACCCCCAACACCAAATAAAATTTTATTCAGAAGTCTGACACTTCCATTTTTATGTAACCAAGTCTCGTTTAGAAAACATTCATTTAATTGCAACAATATGTTGACGTCCGATTCAAGCAGGACACAACCTTAGGGTAAAATGTACGTTAATGTTTCCCTAGCCTTTAAAACTGGCACCCTGCCTCTAATTCCCTGCTCCTTCAGTCCATCCTCCAGGCCCAGAGTGACTTCTTTAAAAACCTAATTTTACCGGTTATGCCTCTGCTTCAAGTCTTTCATTTGTTCCCCCAGAATGAAGTCCAAACCCTGAAGTTTGGCTCGCCCACCATATACTAATTGTTTCCAACCTCGCTGTCTGCCATTTACTTCCTGCGTACCGGGGTCTTTGCACGTGCTGGTACTTTTTCTCCATCCTACCCTCTCCAACTCCCCTCTGCAGTCTGTTTGCATCGACTTTAAGACTCGGTTCCTAAAATCACCTCTTTAAAGCACTCTCCTCTCACCCAGACCCCCTGGGCAGAAATCCCCAAACACTGCTCCGGTGTGAATGACATTTCATTGTTTTTCTTGTGGATCTCCTGCATTAGCTGAATTCTCCTGGAGGGCAGGGGGCCCTGCCAGGCGGCAACTCCAGAGCTGAGCACAGTGGCTGGCTCACTGTACTGGCTTCACAGATGCTGATGAAGGGAAGGAGAGACCCTGATGAAGTCTACTGGGAGAGCACCTTCTTGCAAGGGTGTCAAACTCAGTTTCACCGGGGGCCACATCAGATGGTTGCCTTCAAAGGGCCGAATGTAACTTTAGGACTGTATAAATGTAACTATTGCTTAACTAGGAGCAAGGAGCTCGGCACTGCCGTTGGGTAGAAACAATGTGCTGCGGTGGATAAAACAAGGTGGAGGGCCGGATTCGGCCCATGGGCCTTGTGTTTGCTTATGGGCTATGGGGTTGTGGTTGTTGTTGCTCTTTACTACCGGAAATTTGTAGTCATAAACAAGTCTTAAAAAAAAATGGAGGAATCGTGACAGAAATCACCCCATCAGAAACACCCTGGGGAAAATATTCAAAGGTGATGCTTGAGGTGAGCAGCTCTCAGTCCTTGGGATCCATCGACTTCATAACTCACTTGGGGGCCACCTTCAGCTAGAAGAAAGTGGAGGGGTTGGGACAAGGAAGAGGCGGAGGCCCTCTGTCAGCCACGAAAGACACAGCTAACGAGGTTCCCGAAAGGACAAGGCCCTTGCTCAAGTTCATTAACGCTCAGAATAACCAGGGGCTAGTGGTCTCAGGTCAAACAAAACACGCCCGGGGGCCCTGTCCGAAATGAGAAGCAAAGAACAGAGGACGTAAAGCGCCCAGAGGACTTGACCTTCCAAGAAAGCGGTAGGGCTGTCTGTTGCCAGGTCACTGGGAGAAGGACTTAGATCTTGGGGGCCACAGGAGAACATGTTTTTCTCTTTTGGAAGCTCGGCTGGAAAATTACTCTGGGGTGTCACGGAGTAGAAGTGCTGTTCAGGCCAGGGCCTGAAAGAACAGGTGGAGGTGGGGGCCATGCCGACTTGAATGTAAGGGCCAGCATGGCTGTGACATCACAACCAGGGAGGAGGGAGATGCCCCCCCACCCACCCAATCAGGGATCTGCGCTGCATGCTGCGTAGGCTGAGCCTGCCAAGCCGTCTGAGGCTGCACCTTAAGGAATCTGAACTCCATGGATGGGTCTCCCTGTGCTCCTGCATTTCTGGAGGAAAGCTGGGAGGTTATTTAGGTCCTCACTTTTCAGAGCCTTGGGCTTTGAAACATCCCTATCTTCCCATAGTTTGGGTTAAGAGGAAAAAGGATTTGCTCTGAGGTCAGGCCTGGTGTCATTGGTACCAGGCCCCGCCCAAGAAGACAAGAGTGAAGCGTTAGAGGCGGGGTTTAGACACAGCTCTGGCCACGTTCGGGAAGTTCAGAGTGGAGATTCTACAAATTCCCGGATAACTGACCCTGACATTTAAGGCTCTCGCTTCCTTCCGTCTGCTCTAGGTCCTCTGCCTGCACTGCGCGTCGCCTTGTCGTGCTGGCCCTGTATTTCAGTGGGGACAAGAAAGAGGGCTGAGCTTGTTCACCACGGATGCCTAGGCCTCACACAGAGGCAGAATAACTGTTTAAACGGTTATAAGGGTTTACTTATTCCTCTTCTTTTTAATTCAGATTAGAATGCCCAGTTCTTTGCCTCTTGTTTCTTTTCCTTCTGCACAGCTAGAGGTACAAAGTGAAGCATTTAAACTCTAAATAGTATCTGTTCCAAGAAGTGGACAAATTTATAGACCCTATACCCTCTAAAATGAAGGGGAAAAATCTCTTAAAATATTAAAGTACAAGAAAGTAAAATACAAATAGTGGGTGGAAATAGCGTATAGTGTAATGTAAATAGCCAACAGGAATTGTTACCTTGCTTTAGGAATCTCTAAGTGAAGTAGTAACAAGGATCCCTCAGGATCTCAGTAGTCTATGATTGTGTTAAAATTGTAATCATGCTTTACCACAATATTACACTCACCTTCTGTAGCAAACTGCTCTAAATGTTTTAGGGTGATTTCTTTGTATTTTGAGGTCTCTGCCAGTCGATCATAAATGACGGTGTCCTGGGAATCAAACAGAAGGTGCACACTTGAACCGAGCTTTCTAAGTTTAAGAAAGTTGATGTTGGCCACATTATTAGCAGCAAAGCAGTAAAAACAACCGCTTTTAGCACTGGTTTTAAGGCGTAAAATATTTTCCCTTCACAACACCATTTCCCTAAAGACACTAGCCAACAAGGTTTTAGCCCGACATTGTTCATCTTTCTCCTCTGAATAAATCTGTAGTTACTCCAGCGTTCAAAATCTCATATTCTGGCAACACTTCACCTCCCGCATGCAGTGGGATTGGTCCCCAGCCCTGAACGTTGTGCAGAAAGGACACCGCAGCGTTCACAGGAACTATGAGGAAGAATGGTCCAGCCCTCAGAGAGTTTGGGGATGCTGGACTGAACAGAACCGAAGAGCTTGCCTGCTGCGATCCATCACAGAGGTTTTCAAGTGCTGCTGTGCACGGCGCATCCCGAGGGGGCCACGCGCATGTGCCCACACTCATTCACCACTGGACCTCGCAGGGGTGAGGGTCTTGATGGGGCTGTGCTGACAAAGGAACAAGCTCTGAGAGGCACAGGTGTAAACCTGCTGAGAGGGCTGGTGGGCAGAGAAGGAGAGTCTTGGGCAAACCTAGCTTTGCCCTAGCGCTGAGTATTTCTGATGGTGTCCCTTCGGCTTTAAGACTCGATACACTTAGCCTGCAAAAATCCGGTTGGTGGATTGTCTTAGAAGTTCCTTCCAGCTGTAACTGTGCGCACCACTTAGGTGCCTCTAACTTTTGCCCCTTTATAAACTGCCTTTTGTCCCTTCAGTTCTTCTTTGGTTTGGGTTTAACATTTCCAGAATTTTAGTGCTTGGCCTTCATGGTTTTATTAGACCAGGAAAAAATAAATCATTTACCTGCAATTACTTCCTCAGTGGTATTACCCACTTCGGGGTCTCTCGTCTCAGGGCTGAGACGTGGAAGCAGACTAATGGACTATGATTTAGAGCCCTTGAGAGAAACAGAAACCTCAGTGACCTCAGAACAGATGGAATATTCCAGGCCCCAATTATGAATTTCTTTTCATTTTTCAGTGGCGGAATGGGGAGGGGGCAAAGCAAAGGAAGTAATAATTTCCCCTCGTGGCTCCTTCCTGAGAATGAAAGGTATAACTTACGAACTATTTTTTCCCAGAGGTTAATGAAATTTTCAATAAAATTAAAATAGGCTATTTAAAACTAAGAACATCTTTTTAAAAATTAAAATCATGTAAATAGAAGGGATAAGAAGGCTAGGGAGAGGAAGCTCTGCATGTAGTGAAGTATTCTGGTGGAAGCAACTGATGCTCAGAAGGGAATTTCCTGCCTTCTTTACAGTGTTGAGGACAGAGGGGGACAGACTGTGACTTGCTGCATGAATCACACAGCACATTTTTAAATGACAATCACAGTTGTCCCTCCTTATGCGTGAGAAATAAATACCCACAGGCACCTTCACATCCAGAGGTGCGCTCACTCACTCAGAGGGCTATATCAAATAACTGAGCATTCGGTACGTCGTCAGGAACCAAAAAAGGTGACTTCACAGGGACTAAAGCACGTGCACCCCAGGACCAGACCTGGAACCCACCGAGTCTATATTTACAGGAAGCCCTAACTGTGTGTACTGGTCCGGTGTTCGGTCCTCGGCCAGGTCCCAGGGGAGAAGCATGGTGAGTGGGTGCTGCCAGAGTGGCATGACGGGGGTTGTAGTCGCTTGTTTGTGTGAAGGGCCTAGAGCTGCAGGATGAAAAATCCCAGGTGAGTTTTCACTCAAAAAGTTCACCGTTGGGACTGAAGTTCCATGCTGCTCCATCTTTGTGCACAGCGAGTGCCCTGCACACGGCAGGTGTTCAAAATATGTGCGGAAGGAGTATCTGGGGTAATTCGCAATCATCCTGCAATTTCACGTGCATGGAATACTGCGTTAGACAATCCTGCCGGCTAGAGAAGGGACTGCACAGTGAAATGCAAGCACCGACAATAAGGTGCAGCAAGCAAGAAGAAACCAAACTGTCGAGGTCTCACGCAGTTACTTGTATAACCACCGCAGTTTACACTGAAGTTACCTAGATGATCGTGCTATGAGTCAGCCAGTCATCACCACGGAATCTGCTCTAGTTGCCAGGTTACACAAGGGCAGGTATGCTTGGGCCCCCGTGGGCTGCAGTGTTTGCTAAAGACAGTAGACAGGTCTACATTTTGACACAGACGGACATGTTTTGGGTCTATGGGTGCCATTCAGAATTATCTGTACTTTGCGATGACTAATGTCAGATATGGTCTTTTTGCATATGGCACCACTTTTTATTTAAGGGGGCACTTTAAATTGAAAATTTCAGTCATTTTAAGGTCCTTAAAGCATTCAGTGTTCCAGCCAAGTTTCTAATTTCTCCTCTGGACAGTATTGGAGTCAGATTTTTATTATCTTGAATCGATTACATTTTTATTTGTGTAAATGTAACTTTTTCTAAATTGGCTGCAATTGCAGATATAAATTGTATATTGTGTACTTTTCTTTTTTCTTCATTTAGAAATTAACAAAGCAAGACAACCTCACTGCAGAAAATCTGGGAAAGAGGAAGAAATAGAAGCCATTCATACACACACACACATCTCGGTGCTATAATATAGATGAACCCTTCAGCACTGTCTTCAGTTCACCAAATCCACCCTCTACCCCTTCAACTCTGTCTAGGGTTTATTTCAATGTTTTACAACCAAGGCATTGAAAAAACTCTCAACAGGAATTACGTAAAAAGCTTGGGCGTCCCAGTAAATTCAATTTTCAAGTTCCATGTAATTTTAAAGCAACGTTGTTGATTGTATTGGAAATCACAGAGTTCTAAGTTGGTAAGTTACCTGACTAGTCTAAGTAGACTAGATACCTGGAAAGGAGAATTCAGAAGGAAAATACTGACTAATTTTAAGAACAATAAAACAAAAGACCCTGGTCAGTAGATTTCTTATTTTTCAATGAGTGGAAACATATTTTAACTAGGAAAATTAACTTAGAATGACATCTCACTGTTCCTGCCAATCAAACGTGCCAACATACTGAGGCCAACCCATAGTTAAAAATTCTGTTATTTAAAATAACGCAAGACAAATAGTGATCACCCCATGAAGAAATTAGAGCAGTAACTGTGATCCAATTTTTCCCCATTTCGGTGGTATTTAAAAAATTAAATTCAAACCGTTGTGGATTACTGCATTTCTAATACAGCTTAAAAAATATTTGCTGTACTCAAGTGTCTTCTAAGTTATTTATGTAATATAGACCTCCAATATTGTGTATCAAAAATTAAATTATATAAATAATTGAGACCAAACTTTTTCGAACACCAAATGTATCCGGAAGGAGTTCCACATTTCACCAGGAGAGGCCAAACACTATCACAACAAAATGCCAACAAAAGTGGATGTCAGCAAGTTCACGCCACACATCTGTGTTACATTTCCACAGCGGAACGCTTACACACACAAGGCAAACCATCATAAATCAAAACGGCAAAAGACAGAAATAAAAACTTACAGCTCCTTTGCAGTAAAGTCGTAACTTCCCGGATGGAGTGCGAACAATCACCGACATTCTTTTCCTAGCGCTGAAAGGGAAAGGTTTTCCATAAGGTGTCATCATGCTACGAATATGCATCTATGTGTTTGCCATGCCTCACATAGTTTAATGCTCACACTGACAAAATAAATTCGACCAAATTACGAGCCCTATCCTTCCACACATACGAACCTTCCCCTGAGTATGCAGTTGGGCACCTCTGAGAGTTACTTTACGTTTTTAAGGCGCCAGGGTACCATCTGCTGCCCTGGAGGAGGGATCTACAAAACTGCTCCCTGGAGACCTGAGGAGTTACTACCCACCAGGGTGGGGGAGAGTTCTGGTTCAATGTGTTCAGATTAAAAAAAAAAAACACTGAGGCCAGAAGGTTTTAGGGTACATTGCACGTTACAGCTGTTATTAAAATCAGAAATGATGATCGATTTTAAGTACATGCCCCATGGCACATAAAGGCAAACACTAGCACTTCATAACTGACTTAAAAATTCACAACTATTGATTTTCAGTGATTACTAGCAAGTCACTGGCATCGTGTAAAAAACCCAACTGACATCACAAAGCTAAGCTAGTTAGCACAAACATTTTAACATTATATTGGTGATATAAGCAGTTTAGGAAAAACCGTCAAATATGCAACATTTTTCAAAGTACTAGCAAAGAGACAGCAAATAACACTGAACAGAACAAACTGGTGCAGCATTGCGTAGAGTGGGCCTCATTTGGAACCGAGCGTGATTCTTCTCTTCAAAAATGAAGGGGAAAAAGGACTTGTTGAATGTCTGTATCTATTTGTTTTACCTCAGAATGCTCTGCTGCTGAAAAACTAAGACAAGCCCAACCTAAAGTAGCAGGGAAATGCAGTGTCACAGCACACAGTCAGGACTTTATTTCAGAAGTATCTAGACATATGTAGTCTCCTCTTTCCCCCTCTATATTTCCACTGTACCGTCACATACCACACAGAGACATTTTGGTCAATGACAGACCACATATAGGATGGTGGCCCCACAAGATTATAATGGAGCTGACCATTCCTATCGCCCATCGAATCCATCTTAATGCCACAGTGCACCACTCACGTGTTTGAGGTGATGCCGGTGCAAACACACCTACTGTGCTGCCAGTCATATAAAAGCACAGCGCGTGCAATGATGTGCAGCACAGAATACTTGACCATGACAGCAGAAGGCTATGTTATTAGTTCATGTGTTTGCCATGCTATACCTTTCATAGTTATTTCAGAGGATACTCTTTCTACCTGTCAAAAAAGTTCGTTGTAAAACACAGGGGCTGTCCCACTAGCAGCAGCCTCCTGTACCCATGTTTACGGGGCCCCTTGACTGTTCATCTTCTCCTGTGCTTGATGTAATCTCGGGCTGTTTTGCTCATCACGGCCCCTAAGCACTTGGTACTTTTAGAGCACATCCCAACTGTGAAGTGACGAAAGGCTGTATTAGTGCCTCCGATCTCCTTCCCCGTTCTTTAGGAAAATATCCGATTGGGCCCCCTTCGTCATGACGTCGATTTATCTGTCTCAGCCCTTCTTTTTTATTCATTGAATTTATTGGGGTGATATTGGTTAACAAAATTGTATGTTTCAGGGGTACAATTCCATCATACATCACCTCTATATTGTATTGTGTGTTCACCACCCCAAGTCTTCTTCCATCACCGTTTATCCCCTCCCCTACCTACCCCCACCCGCCTTTCCCTCTGGTAATCACCATACTGTTGTCTGCCTATGAGATTTTTTCTTTTATTTTTTTCCTCTTAATTTTTTCACCTTTTCACCCAGCCTCCCTCCACTCCCTCCTCTGACAGATGTCAATCTGTTCTATGCATCCATGAGTCTGCTTCTACTTTGTTGGTTTAGTTTATTAGATTTCACATATAAGTGAAATTATATTTTATTTGTCTTTATCTGCCTGGCTTACTCTACTTAGCATAATACCCTCCAGGTCCCATGCTGTCCCAAGAGGTAAGACTTCCTTTTGTCTCAGCCCTTCTTGATCCACGCCTTTCTCAGCCCAGCTTTGATGACACGGTCCCCAACTCATCAACATTTTCTCTTCTCTTCTCATGGCAAAACTCCCAGCTCCTGGTTGAAGGGGACCCTTTCTGAGGTACAGTGGAGGACACGGACATTGCTGGAGAAGAGTCACCTAGCCACAGCGATTAGTAAATACATGGCCCCAATGTCAATGGCTCCACACTGCCCAGGAACCCGGTAGATTTTTCTAACAAGTTTGTTCTCCCCTCTGCAGCACCCTGAGCACCTTCCCCATTCTCCAGTTCTCCAGTGCGCCCTCATCACTCCAGACCCTTTGAATTTTTGCACTTCACCTTGAAGAAAGCCCCAGACAAGAAATCCCTATTCTTTCTGCCATTAAAAACTACACATTTATCTACCGTGCACCCTCCTTTCTGTCTCTTTTCTTGAAACAATGGAGGAAATGCCTCTCTTCCTATCAGAGACCTTCCTTTCACTTGTGCTGTGAACCTGCCCTCACCCCACTTTCTTCGTGACCTCACTCCTGAAGTTACGGTGCTGTCTTCTGAATCTTCATCCTCTCCTTCTGGGATTGATTCTTCTCATCGATATTTAAACATGGGCTAGTCTCTCCCTGCAAACCTTCCCCCAAACAGCAACCCCCCCCCCCCGCCCCATTGAACCACATCCCCTTTCAACAGCTCAACTTTTCAAAACAATTGCTATACACACTGTCCCCACCTGTCTCCCCTCCTCCCCTTCCCATTGCCTTCGCTCCTCACCCCTGCATGGAATGGCTACATCCTGCACCTACGTCTTAGCCTTCCTCTTACCTGACTTCGCAGCAGTTCCTCACACAGAGGACCATCATCTCCCCGACACCATCCTCTTCGCTGGGCTCTCTGCCTTTTTTCTCTACTTCTCTTACCACAAAGCCGTCTCTTTGCCAATTCCTCTTTTTCTGATTAACCCTTAAAAGTTAGTTACTCACAGCTCAATCCTCAGCCTTTCTTGTCTCCCTCACTCTGTATTTTATATCCAGGAGACCCAACTTCTCTTCACGGCTTTAGGTGCCATTTACAGGCCCATGACTACAGATCTCGTATTTCATCCGGGCCACTGTCCCCAACCGCCTACTCTGACCCTCCATTTGTGTGTCTCACAGGCGTCTAAAACTCCACTGAAGCATCTCATCCTCCACATGTGTACCCATTCCTATGTCTTCCATCTGTGTAAACAGTACCTCTATCAACCCAGCTCTTCACGCGGAGGCTCTTACCCCCCTTCCCCCTTTCTCCTTCCACATCCAATCCTTCCCAAGTGCCCCTGACATCCCTCAAGGTACACGGGTTCTATCCTCTTCACTTTGTTTTCACTGCCGTCATCCCAGGCTAAGCTGTTGATGTCTTTCATGGTCTGCTCCAGCACCACCTGGTCCCTTTCTTTACACTCTCACCCTGAAGCCTGCCCCCACCCCAGCACTTCGAAAACAAACTCCCGACCATGCTGTATTTTCCTCCCTGGCACTTACCACTTCGCATAGGGCTCCTAAGTACAGGTTAATAAGCAAACATAGCCACATGCTGATTGCCATCCTCTTTATTCCATTTTCTAGCTACCATACAAGGAGGCTTAGGAAAAGTAGTCACTTTGACATGAACAAGAGAAGACATGGAGGGTACTGCCTGGGAATACTCTGTTACAGCCACTCATCCAAGTGCTCACGCACCTTCCCCTGGGCCTTTCAGTGCATGCAGGTCAAGAAAACAATGCTTAAATAATAAAGTCGACCCCGTTACTTTTGATATTAACCACTGGCCTGTGGTCACTCCCAACCAACACAGCAACCAAAGGTGGCAGGGAGAAGGAAGGGCCTTTTCTAGTCCGCGTACATGCTTGCCTGAGGAAGGAGTGAGCTCAGGAAAAAAGGCAGACACACGTATTTCATCTGGACAGCAGCATTACTCCCTGCCCGGGCCTTAAAGAAACTTGTAAGCGTCTCGGGAATGGTGATGAAACCTCAGAGACTTTCCTGTCTGCAGCCGAAGACTATCTGCCTGAAGAATGTAGGTCAACTGGGAAGCTACGTAGTCATGTGGGAATAAAATGTCTAACACTCACAGAGATATCACTGATTATAACAGAAGGCCTCTGTTATTTGACTTAAAGAAACGAACTAAGTAGAATAATCTCTTTGCTTTCTGCTCTTTCCTACCAGATAGTAACTGGTTTTATAGCTAACAGAGAGATAGAAATGGTTTCCAGAGTCCCAAAGACAATTAGATATAATGAGCACATAATTAGAATGGTGGGTTCCGAACTGATTCATCTCCACTCCACATAAATCTTGGCCCCTCCAAGTATAGCAGTGTTTCCAGATCATTAGCCCTAAGCCCCCTGGTCCCATCCATACCCCCGGGCTGGGATGCAGACAGACGTGTTGAAAATAGTCTCACAGGATCTTCAGGAGTCATATCTTGCAACATTGTGAAAAGACCTGTTTCTGACTGACCTATTATGAAAATCAAAAACTGAACTGAAGATTTTAAATGAACACTTTGTCTGAATAAGCTCAGTTAAATAAAAGAAAGCTACCTTCTTACTTATTTAAGGGGAGCCAATAACAACAGACAGAAATTCATCTCATACACACAAATTGGTTTTACCTGGTGAACTCCAGGACATTGAGCAACTCGTATCTTTCCTCTTGCCCCAGCTGTGAAGAACGGGAATACATGATTACATAAAGGTGGAAATACCTTTGGCTTCCTGGAAATAAATCTTAGTCATGACATATTTTTTAAAGAGTTTGTTTATTTAGTTTTAAAAGAGGGGAAGGGAGGCAGAAAGAGAAGGAAAGACACATCAATGTGAGAGAGAACCATTGATCAGTGGCCTCTCACATGTGGCCAGAATGGGGACCAAACGGGTGTCCCAGACATGTGTCCTGACTGGGAATCCAATCAGCAACCTGCCCGTCAAGGCAGCCATGGAATTTTAATATAAAATAAATGCCACTACCATTATTAAATCGTCCCTTTGAAATCAACTTTTATTGAACTTACTAACTTTCAGGTTAAGATGGAAACCTGGATACTCATTCACATTTAATTTTCATCCTTCCCAAAGCCCCACTAAAATGACAGTGAACACTTAAAAAGAAAGTGCCATATAATGGCAGGAAAATAAGAAAAGAGGCAACAGCACCCAACATTTGAAAAGAGGTCAGTGAGTAGCATCTTACTTAGCAGACATAGAACGGTCCAATGCTATAGTGACCATGGAAAAGGTGAGAGCCGAGCCGATTTGCACCTGCCATCCTTAAAAGACAGAAGCAAGCGAAACACAAGATAGCTCTAGAATTCTGAGGTAGGAGGAAGGGCCTAAAATGGGGAGGACTGGCTACTTGAAAAGCAGTTCTCAGCACCGCTCCTTCCTGCACATCGGTGGAAGACCAGAGGTAGAACAGAGGCTCATTTGTCTAGGAGTTGACTATTTTTCAGTTGATGATATGGTATTGTTCTACTGATGCTAAATGCTGGGTCCCAGGGCCCCAACCTGCTTAGCTCCCTCCCTTGTGGCAGCCAAATCCTCCCAGGCAGAAATTGGAAGGTTACTGTCTGTGGAATCCAACAAGCCCAAGAAAAGCCCGAAAAGTAGACATCACAACTCCCCAAACTAATCCCACTAGAGCACCCCACCATGAAGCTCATTGTTGACACTCTCCTATGCTCAGAACTGCCACATCAGCTTCCAAGTTCCTCATTCCTTTTTTTTTTTTCAGATTCACTTATTTGTTTTTAGAGAGAGGAGAAGGGAGGGAGGCAGGCAGGAGAGAAACATCGATATTAGAGCGAAACACTGATTGGTTGCCTTTGGCATGCACCTCAACCGGGAATTAAATCAATTGAGCCACACCGATCAGAGCAAGTTCCTCATTCTTAACCAGGAGAATCCCAAAGATGAACAGACATCTGAGGAAAGCTACTGATGTGAAACACAGACACCCAAAACAAATGGATCAAAGCAATCTGGAGGAAAGAGAATTCGAAAGCACAGCTTGGTGGCAGCCCACGGAGTTTCAGGTTCTGGGTTTCCTGATAGGCCTGGGTAGGTGGGTGGGGCTGCTGAGCATGCCCTGGAGGCCTCTTCACTTGGTTCCAACATGAGACTAGTGGTGTGTCACATGCTTCACAGGGGACATTTTCTGTTCTGTCATTGGAACTGCACTACTGTGGCTTCCTGATGGCAGAAAAGTGTTTGCAGTGCTTTATACCCTTGAAAATATTGTTGCATCGGTGAGTATATGCTTTTTAACGGGATCCACAAGCAATGTTTCAAACAATAAGCTTGCTTGTAACCATTCTTCAGTTTTTGTGATTGATATTTATGCCCTGTGTGCTGCTCTTTGCTGGCATAGGAGATTGGCTTTATATTCTACATCTTGCAGTTCTTGTCAAAGACCTGGTATAATCCTTCATTTACCATATACAAGGCTCGATTCTCCCAAGAAGGAAATGAGAAACTTTGAGAAAAAATACTTAAAAGTCAATGTTGAATTTTTGGTGAAGTATGCTTTTCCCAAAACGATAATTACCACAAAAGAAAGAAAATACCAGCCACTGTGATAGTTTACGTACGCTCCCATTTCATGCTCTTGTAAAAACTACTGTTTAATTAAATTGTTATGTTTGTAAATTTATTGTTTTTCATGTAAATTTCTTTTTAAATAAAAACTTCAAAACAACCAATCATTATTCCTCTCAGAGAAGTAACACAGTATGACATGCACGAAACAAAAACAGGGAACCAGGAAATGAGAAATACTGAAGGGACAAAAAGCACTCTGGCGATCAAAATAGGGAAGCAAAAATAAAAAATTCAACAGAAAGGTAAGAAGACAAACTTCCAAAAAGTAGAACAAAATGGCAAAGACCTGAAAAGCAGGAGAGAAAAGGTAACAGATCAGTTCAAGAATTCTAAAGAGAACAAAGCAAAAACAGGGAAGGGAATTGGAATCATTCAAGAAAATGTTCCCAGAACTGAAAGACAGCACATCAATTTCCAAATGGAAAAGGGTTCACCCAGTGCTCAGTATCCTGGGTGAAAATATTCCCACAAAGGCACACGATCATAACATTTAAAAACCCTGAGGACAAAGAAGATCCAACAATCTTCTGGAGAGAGAGAGGGCAGGGGATGGGGGCTGGCAAGTCACAGAAGATGTGGAATCAGAATGGGTTCTTTTTTCTCAGTTAGGTATCCTGGAAGCCAGAAGATAGTAAAGCAATTTAAAAATTCTTAAGAAAGATGATTTCCACCCTGGAATTCTATTTTCAGACAATCAACTATTAAGCATAATGGTAGGGTAAAAAATGTTGAGACTTGAAAGGACTAGCAAATGGACTAATAAATAACTCCTCATGCATCATTTCTCAGGAAGCCACTAAAGAATGTGCTCCACAAAAACAAAGGAGTAAACCAAGAACAAGGAAGACATGGGATTTAGGAAACAGAGGATCTAACACAGGACAAAGATAAAGGAAGTCCCCAGGAAGGTAGGACAGGGATTCCAGCATGACAAGTGTGAAGACTATGAACTGTCAACCAGGACACGGTAGAGCCTGAGAGTCAGGAGCTGGGTTTGCTGAGGGCTATCACTGCTGTGTCCTCTGCTTTTGTGACAACTTTTTAACTGGACAAAACTCACAGAACAGGTGCTCCATCAAAACAAGGGAGCTCACTAAGAAAGAAGGCTTGAGATTTAGGAAATAGACCTAAACCCAAGAAAATCTAAAGAAAGTTCAAATGCCATGGAAACAGACCTGAGAATGAAGCTGGCCCGGCCCAAGGAGAACAGAGGACTTCCAGAAGGATGTCTCACAAGCAGAATTGCTAACTACAGATTATTGGATAAAGGTGTCCAAAGAAAGCATGGACACAATTACTAACAAGTAGAATAAATTAAGCAATTGAAAAAATATAGGAATTTATCTTGAAAAAATAAACCATTTTCAGGGAGTAATTTTATGTCAGATAACATAAAACTAAAACAGGAAAATAATCACTGAATATAACAATGTTCAGCTATGAATATCGCTACAGGTGTTAATCATATGAACACTAAATAATGATTCTTTAATGAGATATAATTTATATACAATAAAACACATATTCCTTAAATGTATAGTTCAAGGAAAACTGTATCGTCTGACAAAGGAATAGTTGGTGAAACCACCACCCCGATCACAATGTAGAATATTCTCATCACCCCTTAAATCCCTTTGCGCCCTTTCCCCGTCAATCTCCTCCCTGACCCCGAGGCAACCACCCTTCAGAATTCTGTCACCACAGATCACTTTTGCATGATCTTGAGCTGCTTATGAACGAAATTAGAGCAGGCACTCTTTTGTGCCTGGATTGTTTTTGGTTTGCTCAACAGAATGTTTTTGAGATGTACCCATACTACTGATGAATCAACAATTCATTCCTTTTTATCATTTAGAGACTCTGTTGTATGAGTAAATCACAATCTGCTTACCCACTGTCCTATCCGTGGACATTTGGTTTGCTTCCAGTTTCTGGCTACCATGAATGAAGCTGCTATGAGCACTCCATTAGACATTAGTTTTGTGGACATAGGCTTTAATTTTTCCTGGTTAGCTATGAGTACAATTGCTGGGCCAGGTGCAAGCTTACCTAGTATTAGAAAACTCTAAAGGTTTCTCCAAAGGGATGACATCATGTTACATGTCTCCCAGCAATACTGGGGGCTCCACTTGCTCTGTATTCTCATTAACGGTCGGTGCAATGTTTGTAAGTTTAGCCCTGTGGGTAGTATGTAGTGGTACCTCTTTGTGATTTTAATTTGCATTTCCCTGATGACTAACACTGTTTTTCATGTGCTCATGGGCCATTCATATATCTTCTTTTGAGAAATGTTTGTGCAAGTCTTTTGCTCATTTAAAAAACTGAATCTGAATACTTGTTTAACCAAAAATTGTAATATACATATAATAATATTGGGAAGGGATGGTGAGTCAGGAGAGATAAACCCTCATTCCTCATTTAACATAAAAAAATAGAGTCAGTAGACATGTCTGAAATTGAAGCATCAAAACATATATCATTGCTCACAGGTAGTTTTTTAAAATATGAGACATATTCATGCCCGAAGGAAGAGTTAAAGAACAGGAAGTGGTTGCTTTGGGTGGGGGGGGGGGGCTGCAGTAGAGAAGTTCTTTTCATTACGAGCCGTTTGGTATTATTTTATCTTTGAAGCTATGTGCACGTTTACTTCGATGACAAAAAGACTTGGAAATAACTTACTGAATCGATAATGACTGAGTCAGGGGTCCGTCCAGTGAAAACAAAATTCAGTTGCTTGGCTGCTCTGACCAGGGCTCCCTCATCTGTTTTGGGAAAACAGGAGAAAGCAAATACATGGCGAAATAAAAATGATCCCTAGTACAAGAGAAATACATCACTGTAACACAACTTGCTGTTTAACTTTTAAAGAACAAAAATTATTTTTTTTCTGGCTCCTGTTCTTGTAATCCATTTTTTTAAAAATTCTATGACAATGCCAAAGGAACGAGGAGAATAATCTGAAGAAGGTGAGACAGTGCTAGGCCTGAGTCATATTTCTGAAGGTGACGTCTCACCCTTATGCAAACACAAGAAGGAAAATTTACACGTACCCGTTGGTCCAGCATATTTTCTAGAAAACCTTTCTGGAAATGAATGACACGCAACTGCCTTCTTACGTTTTATGTTTTTCCTCCTAAAACGTTCATTGTAGAAAAGCTACTACTACTAACTGAGACTTCAATTTAAATGGATATAAATGAATTGATGCTTTATTTTATCCTACATTAATGTCATCACCTTGTTGCCGAGGGTGGGGTGTGGGGTAAGAGTGTATTCACATAGTTTCTAACCCAACAATATGAGATGTGACATTTCTCATGCTTACAAGGAACATGGTACATTCTACAAGGTCACAGATACTGGCTTAGAATACAGCTTAAAATACTTATAACAAAGTTCTCCAAAGGGTGTTCCTTCTTTCCTAAAACCTTACAATAATGGAATTGACTATGTACCCAATTTTACATTGAGAACAGTTCTAAAATTAAGCCTAAGATTAAATACTGGTAACTGTGCTAATAAATTATTTTATGGAATTCCTTCAAATGTGTAACCTGTCCTCATTCAAATAAATGGCCACAAGCTCCTTGATTATCATTCCCCAAAGGAAAGTGAAGTTGGTGTTCTAAAGCGCCCACCGTTCAGGCAAGTAGAGTTTCCTTTTCCTGTCTGCTTATATGCAGAATAGCTTCTGACTAAGTTTCTGTAAAGAAGGGAGAGCTTACTATGTGCATATAAAACAGCAATTCTAACTCCTGTGAATTTTGTTATTCAAATTTCTGCATGATTATGTCATCTACCGAAAATCACATAGTCAAAGTTTTATATTTTAACATAGAGATATATTTAAATATGAAAACCAAGGTTTTTCTAATTAGTAAATACATTTTTTTAACTACAAAACATAAATAGCTTGGTGCAGTGGCCAATGAGGTTTATCTGAGGTGTGGTTATTGCTAATTGAAAAACATAAGTAGGTTATTTTACTTTTTCAAGTTAAATTGATTTTTTTCTTGACAAATTTCAAAGCAAATTTCAATTTTTTTTCTTGGAACAATTTTCCACTGGAAAAAATACATCACAATTGCTTCATTTGTACCTGGAGATGCTGCTTGATAAATAATCTTATCGCCTTCTCGCTCTGGTACTGCTGTGTGACAAACTGCCATCATTGTCAGAAATTCACATATGATAGGTGCAGTTGGCTGGGGGAAATACACATACGTTAGGCCTCTCCATTCAAACATTTTGACACTAATGAAAGCAATATTACTTCATGTCTATCAAAGTGTAGCTGTTAAACATCGTGGGTGTGAGGTTATAGCTAAGAAGTCAAATATGAAGCAAATATATTTTTAACTAAAATTTTCATTCTCATGCTCTCTCATAGATTTTTAAACATTTATACAAGACAACTCTGTGTTATTCAATAGAAACAGTGCAGTGAAAAAGGTGGATATGGTCAAGTACTATGCTCAGAAGACAGAAGAGAAATTCTAAAATGTTCATTTACCCGTTCTCATTTCTGATCAGATTTAAATTTCAGGCATTCCAATCTAGTGTGGTTCACTATTTTGGGCTAGGGTGACGACGGCAGGGGATTCCTCTGTAATGCCTTGTCCTCCCTCTCTCCAAAAATGTCAACCTTAACCTGACTCGTTTTGCCAAATAGAGAAATGATTGAGCAATACCTATGCACAATGGGCTCATGTGGCCAGAGAAAGACATAAAAGTGAATGTGTTCTGTAAGCAGCTTAGAGTTTACAGGAGAAAAGAAGCCAGATCTCTTAAATTCAACATCTGCCTGTCTGGCTTCTGATTAAGAAAAATCTCATTCAAATTAATAAAGAAAAAATATTTATGCTGTCGGACAAAAAAATAGAACACAACAACAACAAAAAAGAAGTGAAGTGATGAAAAACTAAATTAAACATTATTTGAGAAAACCGTCATAGACAAAGGAGACACCGTCCCTGCCTTGTGACACTTTGACTTAGAGGGAAAACAGAACACAGATAAACACACAAGTACTGCTTATTTACAGGAGGCAAAAGGGCTACAAAGAAGAGAATGTGCAAATACATGTAATGTGATTTGGGTGAATCCGTGGTTGTTTTCAAGATAATGTTATATTTAAGCTGATGAAGTTTGTAGCCTCATGAGAAACTGAGCATTGTTTCCCATCAAGCAAAAACCAAAGATGGCTGAAAAAGTCTTAAAGAAATAAATAAAGAAGCGTGTTTGAGAGCCTAAAGGAAGGTTAATGTGAGGAGAAAGGAGGGCAGAGTGGTTCCAAGTGAGGTTCATGACTTAGGCCAGGGCCAGACCGTGTAACTTCGTAAGTTAAGAGGGAAGCCAGGAGTGGTCCTAAACAAGCACTGGGACTTGATTTCTACTCGCATCACCATGTTGTCTTGGGGGGCGAGAATCGGAAGGGAGTAAAGAGGGCAACGAGAAGAATGGTCAGGAGGAATTACAGTAATTTACGCAGGGGATGCTGGTTGTCTGCACTCGGGTAGTGAAAGTGACAATGAAGTGAAGGTGACATTCAGAATGTATTCTGGAAGTCAGTATGGACAAGGACTTGGTGACTCTATTGATCTGGAGATGGAAGGACAAGGAGGTATCACAAGCAACCCTTAAGTCCCTAGAAAGAGTAGTAAGATCAGTAATGGTGTAACTTATAAACCTGAGAACACAAGAGGGAAGAGGAGGTCTAGGTTTAGGTTTTGTGGATCCTGAAGCTAATACATGGTTGAGGGCTCTCTTAAGAAAAAAAGATAACAAATACACCCATATGAACACATCGCTAGAGCTCCTCCCAGGGGCACAGGTGGGAAGTCTACCTGTACTTCAGAGAGAGCATGTTTTGGGTAATGAGTATGAGTTCCAGTTTTCACATATTGAACTTGAAGCAATTGTGAGAAAAAGTTCTGAGGTTTAAACTCCAGGAAACCCTATCATTTGATCTGATGAAATTTTAATGTGTCAGTAACTTCATAAAGATGTCCACCATTCTTATTGTATAGACTTCACTGGTCTATCATTTTGAAGGGGTAATTCATTTCCATAGATTTTTGAGATTGTTAATAGTGAATTGTTTCAAATAGCGTTCGAAATGAACATAAAATAGGGTTCTAATTATTTAACATAAAACATTTTCAAAAGATAGAATACCAATAATGATAATAATAAAACTAAATATCTAATAATCGTGAATCAATGTTGACCAAGAAAAAAACAGCAATAGATTTTTGAGTCCAGGAAGCTCAGAGAGTCCCAAAGAAGTTGGACCCAAGGAAGCACCCACCAAGGCACATCATCATTAAGTTACCCAAGATGAAAGAGTAGGAGAGAATCTTAAAAGCAGCAAGAGAAAAGGAGACAGTAGCCTACAAAGGAGTGCCCATAAGACTGTCAGCTGATTTCTCAAAACAAACCTTGCAGGCAAGAAGGGGCTGGAAAGAAGTATTTGAAGTCATGAAAGGCAAGGACCTACATCCAAGATGACTCTATCCAGTAAAGCTATCATTTAGAATAGAAGGGCAGATAAAGTGCTTCCCAGATAAGGTCAAGTTAAAGGAGTGCATCATCACCAAGCCTTTATTATATGAAATGTTAAAGGGACCCATCTAAGAAAAAGAAGATGATCAAAAATATGAACAGCAAAATGACAACAAACTCACAACTATTAACAACAGAACCTAAAAAACAACAAACATAAACTAAGCAAACAACTACGACAGGAACAGAATCACAGAAATGGAGATTGCATGTAGGGCTATCAGTGGGGAGGGGGAGGGGGAGGGGGAAGAATGGGGGAAAAGGTACAGGGAATAAGTAGCATAAATAGTAGGTACAAAATAGACAAGGGGAGGTTTAGAATAGGATGGGAAATGGAGAAGCCAAAGAACTTATATGTACGATCCATGGACATGAACTATGGTAGGGGAATGTGGGTGGGAGGGAGGTGGGGTGCAGGGCAGAGAGGAATAAAGGGGGGGAAATGGCAGAAGTGTAATAGCATAGTCAATAAAATATATTAAAAATAATAATAAAAAAACTATTAAAAATAGTTATAAAACTAAAAACTAAACATGGAAGATAATTCAGAGAAATGCTCACTAGTCTGTACTCATTAATTGGAATATAATGATTTTATGTCACTTACATGATTATTTTGGAGATTTTCCAGCAGTGATGAATCACTAAATGTTTTTTCATCTCCAAACTGTGAGCTCTGCCTAAGGGAAAAAAATGAAATGGACCTGATTTATTTATTTACTTGTAACTTTTAAAATATGTTGTTATGCCTGCAAACACCCCTAATAGATTAAATATAATTTAGATTACATTACTGAATAAGACATCACAGATTCCATGATTAAATCATAAATGTTTTTAAGCATTGTAAAATGTGACAGACTTTTGCAGTATAATGAAAATGGTATTTTATAGTTCATTTTCCTGGAGTGAAATTACATTATAGTCACATGAAATTAAAAAAAATTAATTTTAAAAAATGAAACAAAACTGCTAAAGTCCCTGGAATTTAATTTCTTCTAATTCCATAATTTTTTTGTTTTAAGAATTCTGAGAATAAAGTTATTATTAAAGACAATATTAACAGTTTTACCATAGCCTGTAAGATATCTTTTTTTGTAGTGCCTAAGACTACATGATTATCACATGAAATATAACTATATGAATGAACTGTTTATATTTTTTACCATCACTAACAAATATTTGATATACTTATGTACATAGCACCTTTGCTCTGTGTATGGAGGAGTACAAATCATAAAAGTGTGTGGGACTCTTTTGTGCGGTGGCTATCTTCAGATCAGCAAACACATTACGCACTTCAGAAGGAACAACTGGAGTCAGAACTGCCTCTGTAATCTAGCTATTATTAATCTCATGGCAATGAACTTAATATAAAAATGCTGAGTTTCAAAGGAAGAACAAAGACCATTTAAGTGGAAATAGCAAACCCAAAGGGTATACTTTGCAATATTCAGTGAAAATAGATCAATCTAAGCTTTTGTGCACTGAAGCAAATTTCAGAATGAATTCGCTGAGGGGAAAATAGATTGGATGTTAAATGACTGCAATCCAGAAAGATTTTAATCTCAACTTTTACAGGTTATGAAGAGCATTATCGATGTTAATGTGCCAAGTATCAGGGGTTTCATATTTGAAAGCCAGCAATTTAAAAGGAAGGAAAAAAATCACTGAAGAAAAAAGGAATTTGAAATAATTGAACATATACTACATCCTCAATGGCATATATTCTTCCCATGAACCAAAGGAGTAAGTTTAATGTTTATAATAAAATACATCTTT
>VMDR010003467.1:0-71834 GCA_007922815.1 Macrotus californicus
AGTTCATCATCACCAAATCATATTTATATGAAATATTAAAAGTATTTATTTAACAAAAAGATCAAAACTATAAACAATAAAATGGCAATAAACATGTACCTATGAACAATTGAATCTAAAAAACAAAATAAGCAAACAAGAAGAACAGAGACAGAATCGTGGATACAGAGAGCGTTTTGATGGTTGCCAAATGGGAAGGGGTTATGGGGGAATGGGTGAAGAGGTGAGGGGATTAGGAAGTACAAATAGGTCGTCACAGAATAGCCACAGGGATGTAAAGTACAGTATAGGAAATGGAGTAGCCAAAGGACTTATACGCATGATCCATGGACCTGAACAATGGGGTGGAAATGGCCTGAGGGAGCAGGGGTACTGGGGGGAGGGGGGCAAAGGAGGAATAATTGGGACCGCTGTAATAGCATAATCAATAAAATACAATTACAAAAATAAAAAACCAAATGCCATCTCCTCCGAGAGGCCTTCCTGCCCACCTGCGCTCAAACAGCACCACGCTGCTCTCCAAACATGGCCTTATTTTCTGCCTTAGTGCTTACCACCACCTGGCAGTGCGTTCCACGTTTACTTGCTTATTCGTTTTCATCTGCCCTCCCTGCTAAGACGGAAGCTCCCCGAGGGCAGGAAGCCTGTTGACTTTGTTCACTGTTGTATCCCCAGAGCCTAGAAAAGTTCTCTGAAAAACAGATGATCAATAAAGATTTTTTTCTTTTTAAACACATAGCAAAATCTCTCTAGGAGGTTCTATTGCAGTGCAGACGTGCAGTGAACACCCAACAAACAAATAAATGTCACGGTTCCCCAGACTGATGAATAAATACCCCGAAAAAAATAAGACCTGGGCTAGGAAGTGACTGAGGAGGAGTGGGGGGGTCAGGGAGGGCTTGTCTGAGGGGGTGACTTCAAGCGGAGACCTGAGTGAGTAGAGCAGGATGGCGTACCTCAGTGTCTCTGGGAGGGCGCTCCCCCCTGAGAGGAGAGCAAGAGCACAGGCCTTGGGACGGGAACGGATTTGGCTTGTGGAGAGAACCAAGTGTCTGAGCGAGACGGTGGTAGAGGAAAGTGAGATCAGAAGGTCAGGCCGGGGCTGGAACACGTCACAAGTTTGGACTCTCCCCTCTGCCGTGGGGAGCTACGGGAGGGTTAGCTTTGAAGCAGGGTGTGACACGCTTCAGTCTGCATCTCAGAGAGTGCACTCGGTTGGACTCTCTGGGGACACCAGGGGGAGGCTGGTGAAAGACTGATGGCCCAGATGTGGGTGGTGAAGTGGTGACAACAGGGGAGGAAGGGACTGATTCAGGGTCTGCTTTGGAGACAGCACTGCCAGGTCTCAATGGCATGTACGGAGTGAGGGAAAGATGTTTTGGACCCAAGTCTCAGAGCGGCTGTGGGCATTGTTCCTGAGATGGAGAAGGCCTGGAGGCAGAGCGGGGAGCAGACTGGGCGGGGGGGCATCGGCGTCAGGGAGAAATGCCAGCTCCCCTTGGGAAAACAAGACACGGCATCCCAGCTCTCCCAGGCCTGCAGTCCCTTCGTTTGCCTGGCAAGATGCCCTGTGAGGCCATCTAATCCGGGGCTGCTCCGAAAGCAGCTGCTCTTCTGTTCGAGCTAATGTCCACATTCCATATTCATTTTCCTCTGGTGTATCAATTAGTATTTACATACATGAAAATTAATTTTGTTATTTCTCATTCGTATTTCCACCCTCCTCAGCTCCTTTCCTATTCACCGCTGCTGCTATTTGCAAAACATCCAAAGTGAGCGTCATCTGCAGATTAGCAAGTCACACATCCCCTTTCGAAACATGAACAGGCTGGGCTGTATCGACCATGCCCGACGTACCCTTGGGGTCACTTCACCCACGCTCTCCCTGTTTGCAAGGCTGCTTCAGGGGGTTAGGGTTTTGGATAGAGTGAGGAAAAAGCCAAAGGATCAGAGAAGACAGATTCAGAAATAACAGGCTTCAGATGTGCAGAGGAGGCTGGGCCAAGGGGTTCTGCCTCCCTACCAAGTAAAGAGCAGAGAAATTACACTTTTCTTGCAGCAAAAAAGTCTCTGAGCTCTACTCCCAGGCAGAGCTCCCAAAGGCATTGAAATCACATTTCTGAGAAAGGTCAGAAGCTGGCTCACTGGGAAAGACATTTACACACAGCATCTTTAGGGAAATCATCAAATGAAGGGGACAGTGGCCACTTCTGGCTGGCCAGCTGGCCCTCCTTCCTTCTCCTCATTACTGCACCCTGACCTCCTCTAGAGCACTGTTCGGGGACCGACCTCACCACTGGCTGCAGGGATGGCCCCTGAGCCAGGCCTGGCCAGTGCCCGTTTTCCATCTCACACCTCCCTCCCCCTCGAAGTCCTGGTGAACCCCGGTGATTAGTTTGAGGATGCCTGGGCAGGCCCAGCCGAGCCGAGGAGCCATGATCATAGGATGATTATTGAACTTGTGGGGACACAGAAGTTCTCTTTTCATGGTGCTTGCCAGGCAGGAGGTGAACGTGAACGCTCTGTAGGAGCTCCTGTGTGAACAGAGTCGAACCATCTAAATGAGGAGGGCAGGAGAGAGCAACTCAGGGCAGGGCGGTGCAGGGAGATGCCACGCCTCGAGGACGCCATCTGCACACCTGGGGCCAGCTGTGCGGGAACTAGCAACCCACGGCCTTGTTAGCCGCATAAGCTAGTAAATGCCCGTTTTTGTTTAACTCGGTTTAAATTCAATTTCCATTGTCCATCGAGAAGAAGGGGGAGGAGAGGATCCTGGCCACTTAGGGGACCAGACGAGACGTGAGCTCGGAGCTCTGTGGGGATGCGGACCTCTCACGAAGCGGCAGCAGCTTGGCGAGGGCCCTAAGGAGGTGTGTTGAGTGGTGGGGACAATGGCTTTGAGTTTAGGTGCTCGGTGGCATTCTTGGCCTTAGCACCAGCTGTGTGACCCTCGGAGGCTGACTCGATCTCTCTGAGCCGCAGTTTCCTAATCTAATCTAGAAGATGGAGGGAATGAGAGCTGTCAGCATTCCATGGGTAGGGGGGGGGCCCCGGCATGGTGGCTGAGAAGGCGACGGAGCCGAGCCTCAGACCCGGCCCTTGCCTATGTGAGCTCGGTTGTTTAAGCGGCTCTGTTGTCCTGATGTACCTGAGAGAGTGTCCTGGGACGTGAGGGCTGCGAGGACCCCGAGTAAGGCACCTCCCTCTTTTCTAAGAGGTAACCTGGCCTTTGTGGCTGAGTGAGGGAGAGAGGACTGCTCCTGGGTGCACTGTGGGAGACCTCCTGCAGGGATGGGCTGCAGCGAGGCCCGGGGCAGGGGTGTGGGGACGCTGTGGGACACTGCACGGGTCCACCCCCTACCCCCGGGACAGAAGCACTCCTGCCTCCGGTGGCTGGGAGTGCTGACCGCTGACGCTCGAAGCTGAGTCCCCCCACTTATCAGTGCCCTTGGCTTTGCCCCTCCCCGGGGGCAGTCTGTATTCAGTGACATGTTGTTAGAGGCGTATAAAAGCCCTGTCCCCCACTCAACTCAGGACAACTCCAAGGGGCTGTCACAGCTCCAGAGCTCCCTGATGTGAGTGCACCGTGGCCCACCCTCTCCCTGTGCGCAGTCCTGCTTCCTGTCCTTCCCCAAGAACCTGCCTCAGTAAACTCCATCTCAGAGTCCACGTCCTGGGAGCCCAATCAGCTGTTGTCAGCCGTCAACAGACAGGGGCGGAGAGGAAGGGCACGGCTTGCAGGTGGGCTCGGGAGATGATGGCGGGGACGGGGGGTACCACACTGGCACAGCACACCTCCTGTTGTCAGCAGGTAACTGGGAGGAATGACATGCACAGGGGCAGGGAAGAGCAGGAGGCAGGGCTACAAGGAGCAAGTGAGCCAGAGAGTCTTGTTAACGGGGAAGGGGAGGGAGATCACAGTCAGCTGCTGCCTCTGGCCTGGACATCCCCAGGACGCAGGCGGCGGGGCCAGCCCATGCGCTCGAGCAGTCAGAGAGGAGGGGCTGCCACGTCAAAGGGGAAAAGGCGAGAGAAGAACCGACACCGTGAAATGCAGGCGGCAGCCAGCTGGCTCAATACACAACGTGTTTTGTTTGGCTCGTGAGGTGTTTAAAAATATTATAAAATTAGTCACCAACATTTAAAAAGCTGAAGATTTCACATAAAAATCCAAATTTCCGACTTCTCAGAAGACCTGGCACCTGCCCCACCTGGGCAGGTTTTCTCTGTCCGTGTGCTGGTTTTGGCCCCCACTCGCCCGAGGCCTGCGTCTCTGCGCAGTGGACAACCTGTCCAGCTGTCCAAGGAGACCCTGTCCCAAGTGACCAGGACCTCCCCTGACCTCTGAGGGACCTCCTTCTACATGACACCGCCCCAGGACAGGGTACTCACAGATCCCATGGTAGACGCCCGGTTCCGGAGTGGCAACTTCGGGGACAGGGGTACTGGGTGGCAGCTCTAGTTCCGGGACCTGCACACCGGTTAGGGGAGAAGCAGAGGAAAGGGCGTGATTTGAGTGACACCCACAAACCTGGCCAACCCTTTTCCAGCTACTGCTGCTCCCCTCCTGCCCCAGGTAAGTCCCTGTGTCCTTCCTTGTGTTTTCTGTCTTTGTGGAAGCGCTGTGACTGGTAACAGGGACAGGCCCAGAAGCCCTGGCATGTCCAAGTCCTTGACAGAGCCCTTACTGGTACAGGAGGAGTGTGACACTACCAGCTAAGGTGAGATTTTCTGGGACAGGGGAGGATGTCATAAATGTCTATCTAGTCAGCTAGAGGAAAGGAGCAAGGAAGGAAGGACAATGGGAAGGGAAGGAGGAAGGGGGAGGAAGGACTTAGGCTACAGAGAGTGGTTCTCAACCCTGGGGCCCAGGCACGTGCACTTTCAAAGCTCCCAGGTTATTCCCACGTGCAGCCGGGATAAAGAACCCGTGGTCTGTGGACAGCCCGAGGGGCCGCCACGCCCTACCCCTCGGGTCTCAAGTACAAACTTCGCTGTTAGATTTCTGCGCCGTAAGTCGGGGTGAAAGTGCCTTCACTACAGACAGGAAGGCTCAGGTGCAAAAGGAAGTGAAGTCCGGGTCTCAGGGTTTGGTGAGGACAGCGTTTCAGGCCCAGTAACAGCCTGAGGAAGTCCATGGCTTGGCCCCTGGGAACAGCCTCTCTGGACCCCGTCCAGCTACGGGGAGGAAGGTAAGGAGGGTGTCCTGTCAGAAGCACCCCCGACATGGGGCAGCCGGAAGCCACCAGGGAATGTCACTGCCTTGGTGCCTGTGTGACTTCTCTTGCCCTCCCTGAGCCTCCTACCCTCCTAGGATGTGAACACCCCCAGAAGGATGGGGTGCAGCCCACCTCTCTCTAGGAGTGTGAGCCTGATGGTGACACCGCTGCCCCCATGAGCTCAGCTCCCCCTCCAAGATGAGAGCAGTCCCTCCCTGCCCCTCCCAGGGTTGGATCTTATCAGAGTCCCTTAGACTTCACCATTTGGAAAACCCGGGCAGATGAAAGGCCTCCTGGTCCGCTTCCGGCTGGAGACCCACAGATCAAATCCAGACAACAGACATGTTCAGTGGCCCACAGAAGGTTTGAAAACATTTTGAGTTAGTTGCTAACGATTTTTAGTCGGGATATTTTTGCAAAACTATCCAGCTATCTGGCTTCACTTGAAAAAATCAGAAAAACTGTCGACATGAGCCTGCAGCTCTTGGCCTGGGTGGAGCGGCAGCTGCTTGAGAAGTCGGGGGGCCTCACCGAAGGGAACACCCAGCATCAACAGGCCGCTGCACTGCTCTGCCTTGGCCGTGACCTCCCCGTGGCTCATCCTTCTGTCCTCTGGCTTCTAGCCTTCCCCCTTCCCCTCCGCCCGCCCCCCCTTTCTCTCATGGCCTCAAGAACATCCTGGAGACCCGGTGTCTCTTTACCTTCGTTATTGCTCTTTGCCTTACACTGACTCTAGCTCTGAAGATCATCTTTCATTAAAAAAAAAAAACTGTTCAGCAGTGAAAAGCACAGACTTGGGAATCCGCATTCAAGCTCAGGCCTTGCTACTCCCCACCACGTGCCCTTGGGCACGTCACTTAGCCTGTCTGAGGCTCGGTTCCCTGCATGGGGGCGCTAGTCTCCTCTCCAGGGGCTGTCGGGGTGAGGGGGGCGGTGCACAGGGCAGGTCACAGTTCACAAGCAAGAAATGATCGCTGGGACTGTCACTATTTTCATTCTAATTCTGCCTATTAAAGCCACGTCCAGCCCTCCATCAAAAACAGCAGCGAGAGGTCAAAACGCAGCCCAAAGCAAAAATGTCCCGGAGACGGCCACCCTAAATTACAGAGACAACGTAGAACGGATCTCTCCTAGCTTTGATTAAAACTGGAATACTCTCCCCACTTTGGTGAAAAAATAAATAAAGAAAAGAAAAATCATTAGAGAGTGAAATATGACACACAGGACCAAAACGGAAGTGAGAAATGGAGAATGTCAAAACAGCTGCCCAGCAGCATAAAGGGGATCCATTTTCATTCCTCCTGCTCCGCTCTAAGTTTGGAGAAATCTCTCGCAGGCTCCCCGCCGCCCCCCTCGCCCCCGCCTCCCCACACCTACCTGGCCCTCGGCCCACAGGCCGGCCTGGGTGTAGGGCCTCTCCTCGCCATCGCCATCGGCAGTGCTGGGCCTCCTCAGAGCCTCCTCACACTGCAGGCCACAGAGGCCCTCTGCGTCCACGTCAAACGTCTCATCCGAACAGAACACGGCCTCGAGGATGTCGTCATCGGTCGTGAACAATATGGTGTCTCCGAAGTGCTCTGGGGCTGGACGGGTTACCAGGAAAACAAGGGTCAGCCCCCGCCAAAAGCCGGCGATTGGAGGACCAACCTCTGCGCTACAAGCCCATCAACACTCCTCTGTCTGTGCAGAGACACGCTATTCTTCACACTTTGGCAAGTGGAGTTCGTGAGCCATAAGGAGCACAGAGACCTAAGGAAGGGCCTGGTCCGATGAGAACCACGTGATGGGTGGGAGGCAGGGCCTGGGTGGGCACTGAGGCAGCTGCTGCTGGCGCCCCACCCAGCTGCTCCCTGGGGGCAGGGTCTGCAGTCTTGCCTGAAAGCACAGGGGAGTCTGCCCCCACGTGCGGAGCTGTGGGGTTCCAGATCCCTGCCATTCTGCCTCAAGGCAGGACAGATCCCAGAAGCTATGCTCCAGAGCTCCCCTGGGTCAGCTGGGGCTGGCCTCCCCTGAAACTATACCCTTCCTCAGCCTCTCCCCTTCCATGTCCCGCACCACTGCCCCCTGCACCGTGGGCTCTCCCAAGAGCGCTCCCTCAGTCACTGCCTTGCAGAAGAATCCCCCCCACCCCCCTGTCGGGTCCCCCGAGCAGCTGAGATGAGGGCAGCTCTCGCATACCCGGGCTGCAAAGGTAAAGAGTGGGCCAGGTCTCTGGAAGAGGAGAGACCCGTCACTGGTTAACCAGTGGGTTTAGTTTTTCCTCAGAGCCTCAGCGACTAGCAGGTAGGGCTTCGAGAACATTCTCAGAGACATACTGTACCTCCCGTCAGGGTTCCAGAGGCCTTGGCGATTTCTCCTTTAAAGATGCACTGTGTGTCTAAGAGGATCTCGATGTCCTTCACGCCGCGAAAGGAATGTATCCGTGATTTGTTGTAATTCCAAATCCTGATGAGGGCGACATAGCAAGGCTGCGTGAAGTCCACAGTGATGAGGTGGGATTTGCCCGGCGTGAAGGGGGCCAGCCAGACGTGCATATCGTCCTGGGTCCTGTTCACCCCGTCGGTGAGGTTGGTGACCACACGGGGGTCCTTCCCATAAGCCGGTAAAATATTGATGTCAGGGGGGTCTGCTTGGATGTTCGCTATCTGCACGGGCTCTCCCTTGGAACTGAATATCTCTATTCCGTTCAGGCCGACGTAGTGCCTGTCCCCCCACGTAGACTTGATGTCAATGACCAGGTGCTGGCCGTAAGGCAGGACGGGGATTTTGAAGTCGCTCCCTTCATCTGTGTCTACGGGGCAGTTGTCCTGCCCGAGCCTGGGCCCCAGCTCCTCCTCCTCATGGGGCGGTGGCTGGCTACTGTGCCGGCTGCTCTTCTGCTGCTGCAGGAACTCGTCCAGGATGTCCCCCTGGAACTCCGTGCTGGAGATGCGTCCCCGGTGGGAGCGGTCAAAGGCGCTGAGGGAGCTCCAGGACTCGTGCAGCGTGTGTTCCTGCTCGCTGCGCCACAGGGACCGTGGCGGCGTCCCAGTGGGCCAGGCGTCTTCTGGAAGAAAGGGCACAGGAGGGGCGAAGCCCCATTAGTGACACGTGTGGAAATGGGGACCCTTAGAGAGTGTCCCATCCCCTGGCTCTCGGCTGGGCAGAGTCGCCCTCGGGGGGGACAGCCTAGAAACCGGTGGGGATGCTCCTGGCTGCCTCAATGACCACCGACCCTCCTGGCACTTGGCGGGTGGGGCAAGGGATGCAACGCCCTACCGTGCGCGGGTGCAGGGGCAGAGCACAGCCTCCTGTCTCGTACAGCGTTAGAGGCTGGCAAAACATCGTGGGTAGACACCCGGTCTGGAACCTGGCTGCTTGCATAAGAGAAAGGTGTTTCTCAATGGACGCTGACAGCTCTAAGCATGCAACCCTATGCACATCACGGGAGGCCCATCTGGTCGCGTTAGAGCCTTTGCCGGAGTCATCCTCTGCTTCAGAGGCTCACACGCCGAGCAGGGCTGCTGCCTGCGGCCTCTGGTCCGCAGCCCGAGGGGCCGCTCCCAACGCCACCACAGTCCCACGACTTGGACCGAGGTTTCAAAGCCTGCCTAGTGACCAGAGAAAGGCTCCTAAAAGAAGGTAAAATGAAAAAAGCCGGCCATGCCTCTTTAGATGTGGCCCGTCCTGGTGTGGCAGCACGCCGACGCGTTAATTTGATCTTTCTGGGTGGAAATCAGGAAGGGCTTTCCCTTTCTTCTTGGCCACCTTGTCCTCTAAATTCCCTACAAGCATTAATTCTATGACCAGAAAAACGCTTTAAGAAAGCAAACCACCCGGGTGCGCCACCAGGCAAGGAATGGCCAAATGGGCTCCCACAGCTGAAGCTGTGCGCCCAGCACGTGGGGACAGGGGCCCGGTCCCCAGAGGGGTGGCTTCTGCAGGCCCCGCCCGCCCCTCACAGAACACAGAGGCTGCGTGTACACCGTGCAGTGGCCTGTTCTCACAGCCACACCACGGCTACCTGCCATCTCAGGGTGTCGTTCTGGGAAAGCAGCCGCCGATGACACTGACATTTGGGTTTTTCTCCTTTCCTATCGTGCCGGGCTCTGCACTCCATTTTCTGCCTGTCTCCTTGGGAGCCTGGCTCCGTCAATTATCTCTTCTCTCCAGAACCTTCAATCACTCCTTCCCCACTGGCACCTTCCCCTCTGCCTGCAGACATGCATAAATCTCTCCCATCTGAAAGACAGAGGGAGCCGGCCCGACCTTGTGGCTGTCCCTCTCACTGCAGTGACCGTGTCCTCCTTGCCACCGCCCTCCCTCCACCCCTGCAACCGGCGCCCTCTGTGTCCTGTCACTGTCCTGCCCACTCCAACCCCCCTCCCCCTCCAGGAGCAACACCCAGTTTTCCTGGCGATCAGGCCATTCGGATTGGGCGAATGTTGACAGCACCCTTCCCAAGCTGGGCTCGTGAAAGGAACCGAGGGAGAGAGGGGCCCTCTCTGCACTGGGGCTGCTGCCCGGGCGGGGCAGCCTGCCGAAGACGGGAGCCCACCTGGAGAGCAGGAGGCAGCGCTGGAGGGACTCCTGATGATACCGGCTGAGCTCCTGGATCCAGCTGTGTCCGATGCCACATGCCTAGTGGCTTTCTGCCCCTTCATCCATGAACCCTACAATTTCCATAGCCCTCCACTGACACGGCTTTCTCCAAGTTCACAGACTCCAGGTACACGGTCTTTGCTCAGTTCTCAATCCGTGCTTAACATCCTGGGCCAAGCTCAGGAGACACTACACTTTCCTGGTTCTCTACTTCCTCGCAACAGCCCCTCCCTCTGTGTCACACGAAGTCTGGTTCCATGCCAAGGCCGCAGCTCCGTCCCGCCTCCCCCGACACCGCCGTCCCAAATGCCCTCACCCAGCTCCTGGTTCACACACAGGGTTATAAGTCAAGTTCTGCCTGCTCTCCCCCGGCACCACCTTCCAATCCCACAACCCCCTGGGGGTCCAGATATGTCGACTTCAAACTCCATGTGCCTAGAGTGGGGTTGTCACCATCCTCTCTGAGTGGCGCTATCTCTACTAGCTGAGAACAAGGAAAACGAAAGGTCTCACACCTCAGCGCGGCCCCAGGGCCTGAGGCGGCCCTGCTCATGTACCCAGCCTCATCCCCACACCTTCCGCCCCAGGATCATCCTGCTACAGCCACGCTGGCCTTTCTGTCCCGTGGGCGCACAGGCCTCTCTTGTCTCCGAGCGTCTGTCCTTGCTGTGCCCTCTGCCAGGAGTGCTCTTTCCTTAGACCTCCAGGTTGCTGGCTCTTCTTGTCACCCCCCTCCATGGAGAGACCTGCTCTGCCCCGTTGCCTGCTGTGTCCCAGCGCCTGACACAGCACATGGCCCAAGGAAGTGCTTGGCGTCGCCAGTACAGTGAGGGACAGCTGGCGTCGCCACCGCCTCCGAGTTCAGACTCCGTGCTCCTGCCCTTGTCCTCAACCCCCCTCTTCGTCTGCCACTAAAAAGACCCCGGGAGTTTCTTCCATCTCTCCTCCAGGCATGAGGCTTAGCATCTGGCAGAAGGGACTTCCCATGTGGATCATCAATACTCCAGCTTACTGTGATTTGATTTCCACAGACTGCAATGAATGGCCTGGGTCAGTCTGCAGGTGCACGGAGGAGAGAGCTCCGAGCGTCGTGTTCAGGGACGCAGCCTGTGTTTCTCTGCCTGGGTGTAACGGAAGGCAGGGCTTTGCTTTCATTCCTATCGTTTTCTGACATCTTCTCCCAAGATGTGCAGTCTGGCTTTTAAAAGCGGAGAGGTGCAGACTTTCCCCTAGACCTTGCAGAGGTGACAGCAGGCTGGGGGCCCACACTTCCCACTGTTGGCCAGAGAACACACTACTCGCTAGGCCCCACCACTACTAGAAGACACACTACTCAGAGTCGGAGAGATGCTGGGCTCACTGCCTTGTCCTTTGTCAGTATTCCCACCTGTAAATCTGAATGGATGACAGAAAGCTGGGGCTTCAGTCTGCAGTCAACAGAGGCTGGGAGAGACCCCTGAGATGAGATTGAAGATGCAAAACTATTCCTCAGTGGAGACCAACATGAGCTACAGGGTTCTGCACTGAGTTTATAAAAATCAGTGGTGCCCTGGCTGGTGTGGCTCAGTGCACTGAGCACTGGCCTGCAAAGTGAAGAGTCGCTGGTTCGATTCCCACTCGGCACTCATGCCTGGGTTGCGGGCCAGGTCCCCAGCAGGGGGCGTGCGAGAAGCAACCACACGTTAATGTTTCTCTCCCTCTCTTTCTCCCTCCCTGCCTTTCTAAAAATAAAAATTTTAAAAAATCAACGGCACCACCATGAGGTGCACGCTAATTGCTAGAAAAGCAGGAAATGAAAAAGTACATAGTGAGATGTAATAGAATTGTGTTTATTCTGAGTATACTGCCCTTCAGTCATATCTGACTGAACAAGGAGTGGACACCTGACCTGAGTTGGCCAATCAGCTTCTCCCCTGAGACTTTGGGATTGGCTGCTGGCAATAGGGCCAGAAAACCGTGTCACTCTAGGGCTGCAGGGCCATCTCCTGTTGTGTGCATGAAGGCAGGGAAAGCTGATCCTGTGCAGAAGAACGAGGGAAAGCAGGCCTGCGGAGAGGCAGAGGCAGGGCCCAGCAGCCCTGGAGACAAAGGGAGAAGCTTCCTTGATGCCTGCCAGCTTTCTGGTTCCTCGTTCCCACCCCAGGTGAGGAGCAGCTGCACTTCCTGCCTTTGGGGGTCTAGGAGCTCCTCAAGCATTCTCCAAACAACAGCCCCTTTACAGCCCAGACTGGGCTGATGACATTTCATTCACCTGTAGCCCATTGATCTCCGATAAAGACACGTCCAAAATGCAGATGTCGTTACAATGAGATGCTCTGTCGGACGAAAGAAATTCTGGGCTCTGTCTTACGGAGACAACGCAATTCAGCCCCAGGGAGGAATACGGCCGGCCGGCATTCATTCCGCCAGCGCCGATGGGGGCTCGGCCTGCCCCTGTCCTGCAGATTACGGCTGTGGGGGTTGGCTCTGTGGAATGGGTACTTGAAAATTTCGCAGCAACTTTCCTTTCTGGCATGACTGGCCTAACAAGCATTAAATTTTAAGGGCTTTGTTCTTAATGAGCCATCGAGGCAAGCAGTGAAATGACTGGAAAGAAGTTGGTCAGGCTAGAATAGTGCCCGCCACCTCAGAACTCCCAGAGTCCATGTGGGTCCGTTCACCAGGGACGCCCGGGATCACCTGCCCCTCGGGGTGCTGATGAGAGCTGTGGTGACTGGAAGCAAGAGGATTCTGGAGCAGGATCACCTGGCCCAAATTCCGCTCTAACCTGTACTGGCTGTGTGACCCGAACAGTTACTTAAGCCCCACACTTCCTTTGTCTGTCGGGGGGCTGGTGTGAGGGGTCAACCGTCTCGTTCGAGTGCCATGCCTGGGTGAGAGCCTGGCCTCCTGCAACACGCCCCAGAGCCCGCCACCGCAGGCCCTTCTCCCCCACTCCTCCCACGCTCGGAGGACCCACCCGGAGCCAGGACCTGCTCCTGCGGATCCCACCCAAACCAGACGCAGTCCCTGCCCTCAAAGAGCTTCTCGGTTCTTCTCTCCCACTCTGTGGCCCTCCCCGACACCCAGCCACAGGGGTAAGTCATGGCAGGGCCGGCGAGGCTGGGGAGCCAGCAGGGGTGACTCTGCCCCAGACAAGCCTGCGTGCGGCTCACCCAAGGAAGACGCTCAGGTCTGACGGACTTGCTCCGGTGTTCTAAGTGCCATGTCGGGGGTCTGAAAGAGGCCCCAAACTCCTCGCCTTTCTGAGTGTAGACTTGGTCTGAAAGCAGACCTTCAGGGTCCGTCCACTAAACAACAACAGAGTAGAGGCTGATGTGCCTCACTGAAAAACGTGTACAGCTGACCCTTGAACTACACCAGGGCGAACTGCATGGGTTTACTTACATGAGATTTTTTCAGTAAATACATACAGTACTACAAATGTATTTTCTGTTCCTTATGATTTTCTTAATCACATTTTCTTTTCTCTAGCTTATTTTACTGTGAGAATACCTCTATAATACACAAAATATGTGCTCATCAACTGCTTGTTATTGGGAAAGCCCCCAGTCAATGGCAGGCTCTTCTTAGTTAAGTTTTGGGAGACTCAAATGCCACACGTGGATTTTCAAGCACACAGGGGGTGGCGCCCCTGCCCCCCGGGGTGTTCCAGGGCCCCCCGTACACTGGCTTCACCTACAGTGCACCGAGAGAGAGTCCCGGAGAGGGGCAGTGATGTTGATGACGATAAGCAGCAGCAGCTAACACCTGCTGGGCACGGCCTCCTCTGACCCTCCTGGCACCCATGAGATGGGCATCACTGGCATTTCACAGACAAAGGAACTGAGGCTTGGAGCGGTTCCGGGCTCGCCCGTGGTGAGCGTCAGTGGTGAGGGGTCCAGGTACATGCCCCGGTGGTTCGACCGCCGGGCTCCCACGCAATGCGAGGTCGAGTTAAATTCCGAGAATCTACGGGCGAGCCCTGCCACGGCCGGTCCGAGTGCTTCGTGGACAGTAAAGAATGGACACGTCCATGTTGAAAAATGGCCACCGCTTGTGGGGCACTGGGCACGAGCCAGACCCTGGTTACTATTTGGAAGCCATCATCCCCTCCATCCCTCACAACCCTGAGGAGGGGCAGCAGAGGGCGGTTCGCCCCCATTTCACAGACAAAGACGGCAGGCGAGGCTCAGAAAGTGGCAGCGCCCGGCTCTCTGAGCAGCAAAGTTTGGATCAAACGCTGAGACTCCCACTTGCTAAGACTCCCACTTGCTGAGCTACACTTCTCTCCAGGGGACAAATCCGAGTGGGAGTGCTCAGGAGTCCTGCCGTCGACCCCTTCCTCTCGGACCCCCAGAGAGCGTCTGCTGCTAAGTTCGCAGAGCGGGCAGGCCCTGCCTCGTATGTGTTTCTTCTCTCTTGCCCCACACGCCGGTTTTAAGATGATCTTGATGAGTGACCAATGCCAAAAATAGGAATACTCTCCATTTTCTGATTTCTCCTAATGGAAGGAAAAGGGGGCTCTGGCACACTGGCTTTGCACCCCCAATGCCAAGCAGCAGCCCGAGAGGCAGTGTTGCCCCCTGGGGTTGGACTCCTGCTCTCTGGTTAGACACAGTCCCTGTGGCTCCCTACAGCACGCATTTCCGCACCCAGGCAGGCGTCAGCGGCTATTTATCATCGTGCCTGTGTTACTTTTCTGACGGCGCAGTTAAGAATAAAATGAAGCAACTAGGGACCAGTGTCTCTATCAGGGTGGAATAACCCAGTCTAGGTTGGAAAAGCCACGTATTGAAAGAAACAGTGAGCAAAGGGACATATCTTGGTGGCCATGACAAATACATCTGAGTTTGGCATGCAAAGCATGTCCCGCCCACTTCGCTCCCTGCTGCCAGCCGAGACAGTAGATTTGTGACCCCTGCCTGACGAGGAAACTGAGGTCCAGGGAGCACAGAGGTGTGGTGCCAGTCAGCAGCCCCCTGCAGGGACGGTGGAAGCCAGTCAGACCGCTTCTCAAGCTTACCTCTGCCATCGCTGTGCCCGCTGCTGAGGGTGCCCTTCTTCAGGCCCCTCCTGCCACTGGCAGGACGCCCCCTGTTGGAGGGCTGGTCAAAGATGTCAAAGTCGTCACTGCAGACTTTGGGGGCCACCCTCTGGGCTCTGTCTCCTGAGAGGATATTCCAGCTGCTGGCCCGCCCGTGCTCACGCCTGAGGCCTTTATCCCCCGCCTCTCCAGGCCCCTCCCCGATGACATCCTCTGACAGAAGCCTCTCCTTCCAGTCTGGTGGCTTCTCAGGACTCAGCCAGAGGGGTTTTGGCTTCCGGCCTTTCCCCGTGGGAGAGGGTTGTAGCCAGGACGGGGTTTTCCCCGGAGGCTCAGAGACTTTTCTGCCTGTGAGATTTTCCAGCTGCTGAGTCAGTGAGTGCCCCTGGCCGAGTGGGGGGCAGTCCACGGGGTGGCTGGGGGGAGGCGCGCCAGGCACAGCCCCGATCAAGGCTGGGGCTGCCGACGTGCTGAAGCTGGCCTCTAATGGGGACAAGTTGTCTTCCGGGCGATTGGGAGAATTCATCCTCTCGCCAAGTAAATGTCCTGGTGACGAAGCCTCCGTGCCCCCTGCTACTGCAGCTGGCTCCGAGCGGACGCCGCCCAGCTCCCTGTCCCCGTCTGTGGCAGCCGTCGTGCGGGCCCGAGCATGGCTCTCCGTTCTCTCGGCCTTCTCGTTCTCTGGGCCAACCAGGATGCTCTGGTCGGCTGGGGCCTCCCCACCTCCTCTGTCCAACTGGCCATCAAAGATGAGGTTTTTGTTGACATAAAGCTTCACATTCTTGGCAGCAATGTCAAGGTCCTGAAAACACAGAATGTAACAAAGCGAAGGTGTGTGGCATCAGACGGATGGATCAGGTTGCGAAAGCAGAAGATAAAAAAGAAACATGAATGCTAGAAATGTGTGCATTATGAAACCACAGGCTGGGAATATTAAATAAGGCTCCATGCTGTGTCTGTGTGAAGCCTGTCTACTCTGTAAATCAAGGGACTTTCACAAAGAGGTGGCCTCACTGGTCTTTGTCACCGTTGCCTCCTGCGGGGACATTTGTAATCGCCTGTTAATTGGTCTCCCCGCTTCCTGTCTCTTGCTGCTTCAACCTCAACGTCACATTGCCATCAGAGGTCATCTTCCTGCCGCAGCGGGTCTGACCCCGTCACTCCCCCTTGTGAAACCCTCTTCCGCTGCCTACAGAGCTTTCATTAAAGGATGTTTCCTGGGCCCTCCACATCAGAAAAGCTTGACATGCACAGAAAGTGCAGGCTCCCTGGTTCAATGGGTATCACATTTTCTGTGTTCTGAAAGCAGAGCCCGAGACAGGGACCTGAGTGCAGGTAGCTTATTCGGTAAGGTGCTCCCGAGAGGCAGTGCCAGAGAGTCAGACAGGGTAGAGGAACCCCCCCCCAGAAGTTTTTGAGCTGGTCACTGCTGTGGGCAACTGGGGCTCCATCCCACTGGAGTCATCTTTCAGAGGAACCCATAAAATGTACCTCGGAGTGTCCCTCCGAAGCCGGGGAGTCTGGGGCACCTCTCTGCTGACTGCCTTCCCTGCAGCTGCAGGTGGTTCCAGGGTGCTGCGGCTTTGGGGTGCTGCGGCTTTGGGGCCAGCCCGCCGATGGGAAGCACTGAGGGTGGGGCCCTGTCCACCTGCCCTGGCTGCCCCACCTCAGTGGCGTGCGGGGAAGCCCCGGGGGTGTGGCGTGGCACTGCACTTGAGCAGGTTCTCCAGATGATTCCTTTGCACACAGAATGTGGAGAACCTCGAGCCAATGGGATGAATTCTGAACCCCTCAGGACAACACGACAAAGGGGTACCAGCCAGCCTTCCTGTCTCCTTTCCTCCTGATGCCACGCAGGTGTTCGACACCTCTTTGTTTGCACTGAAGACGGACTGCCCCCCTCCTGCTACTGCCCACTCCCTGTCCGTTCCTCTTTATATAAAAACATTTTTTAAAAGCAGCTTTATCGAGGAAAACACATTCAGTACAGCGTGCATTTCTAAGTGTATTACTTGACAAGTTCTAATAAAAGCAGAGACCCACAAAATCACGTCTCCAATCAAGACAACAAGCACACCCCCTCGGAGCTGCCTTGTACCCCTGGGTCATCCCTCCCTGCCCCCTCACCCACCTCCCAGGCAACTACCCACCCACCAGCTCTCTGCCACTATAGATCAGCTTGCATTGCCCAGACTTCAAATAAAAGGAATCATGTACTATGTACTCTTTGTGGCCTAGCTTCTTCCATAATTATTTGAAGATCCATCCACGCTTCATGAATCGATACTTTCATTCCCCTTTCCTGCTGAGGAGTACCCCCTGGCCGGGGCGCCCTGCCGTGTGTTTGCCTTTACAGCAGACTCGTTGAGCGTCCTTGTCACGGCACTTTCCCTCCTTCTCTCATGGCCCGGTGGCCCCGCTGCCGGCAGGGCTTTGCCTCAGCTTCTCTTTGGAGCCCCCCTCACCAAGGGCACCCGTACCTGGGTGCTGGAACTTCCCTGTTTGTCTGGGACAATCCTGACTCACTCCTGCGGTCCTGCTGTAATCATTCATGGAAACCTCTCTCACCCTCAGAAGTGCCCTGGCTTGGACAGTCAATCTGAGGGTCCAGCAGGCTGCCGGGTCCACGGGGAAATCCTGTCCTCAGGCAGGGCAGCCACCAGCGGTATTCGAGCTGCCGGCCACTCCTCCTTAACAGATCTCCTTCCCCAGGCTTCCAGGCTCTGCGCTGGACGGGTTTGCCTGCTGCCTCAGCTGCCCCTGCCCAGCTCCGCCGCTGTGCCTCCTGCTCAGCTGGGCCTTGAGCAGTTGGGCGCAATCCCGGGCCTCCAGATTTCCTTCACTCTCTCACTCAGCGGTCTCATCCAGGCCAAAGCCCTAAATATCATCTTTGTGTTGATGACTCCTGAGTATTTTAATCTCCTGCCCTGACCTGCCCACTAAGCCCCTAGAGACCACATAACCTCTCTTCTTGCATATCTAACAGTTATCTCAACCTTAACCTGCCCCAAACAGAATTCTTAACTCACTTTTCCCAAGCTTAGTCCTCCCGCATCTTAAAAATGGTTGCACCGTTGTCCTTAACCCTTTCGGTACGAGCGCTCTTTCCGCCGCAACACTCCCGCTGTACGAGGTGCCGTGCCAAAAACGCGCACATAGCACATGGTCAGTCCTCCTTTGTGTGAAGACTTTCCTAACCTTATATAAGACCTATGCTTAATAAAACAATGCTTTTTTCCAAGTGTTGTTTGTAACTTCAATATTAAGAGATAGTTATATAAAATTCTATCAGTTATATAAGTAAAATTTATAAAAATTATATACAGATGGATGCCGGATATATCCGGCGCTTATCCACACAGGTCATCAGATGGGCACCGGGTATATCTGGCACCTGTACCGAAAGGGTTAACGGTGTTGTGGCTCAGTGGGTTGGGGGTCATCCTGCAAACTAAAAGGCTGCAGGTTCGATTCCTGGTCAGGGCACATGCCTGGGCTGTGGGCCAGGTCCCTAGCTGGGCGCATGCGAGAGACAACCGATGGATGTTTCTCTCCCTCTCTTTCTCCCTCCCTTCTCTCTAAAAATAGATAGATAGATAGATAGATAGATAGATAGATAGATAAAATCTTTTTTAAAAATGTTTGCACCATTCAATCAGTTGCCAAAAACCCCGGAGTCCTGCCCGATTCCCCTTGCTTTCTCACTCACACGGCCAGGCTGCCAGAAGGCCCACTGCCCTGACCTCGAAAACCCTTCCAAACCTGACCTCTTCTCTCAGCCTCTGTGCCCAGGCCGCCGTCATCCCTCCAAGGGACAGTGCCAGGACCTCCCACCAGTCCCTCTGCTTACATTCTGCCCGCTCTGCCCGGCCACTGCCTCCCCGCCCCAGGTACTCCCACTGCATTTTCTACACAGCAGCCCGTCTTTTAAAACAAACAAAGCTTACCAGGTCATGGCAGCCCCCTGCTTAAAGCCCTCCCGTGATTGGGTACTACACACAAATCCCACACACCTTCAGTGGCCAGTAAGGCCTGCTGACCTGGCCCCCGCTGACCTCTCTGACCTGGCCCCACCACCCTCCCCCTCCTCCCCCCACTCCCACACTGATCTGACTGCTGGTCCTCGGTCCTGCCAGCCCAGCCCTACCCGGGGACCTGCGCGCTTGCCTGCAGTGCTCTTCCCAGGCACCTGCGAAGCTGGCTGCTTCCTGTCCTCGCAGAGGTCTTCTTGGCCCTCCGTCTAGAGCAGCCCCTCCCCGTCTGCCCCCTCTCTACCCCACCCTGCTGTTTCTTTCTTTCTTTCTTGTCTCTGAAGGGATCTGATCCGCTTTTAAAGTCAGGTATTGTCTCCCCACTCAAGGTTCAGCTCCAAGACCCCAGGGGCCCTCGTGCAGTCTCACCCAAGGGCCCAGCAGGTACCTGGCACAGAGCAGGTGTCCAACAGTCGCTTTGGATCATAAGTGAACAAACACAGGCATTTTTCTCCCAGGGCGGTGCTGCTCTCTAACAATGTTCTGAGAACAACCTCGTCAGAAAAATGGCCACCTGACGGCTTCACTCCCAGGCCGTTTTCCACCTTGCTTAGGCTTCTGATCTGCTCTTGGGAAACGGGCTCTGAGACCCATGAGGTGTCCATCTCTTCTTATCCCCCCCAGCCCTCCTGCAAGCTAGGTGAGCAATCTCTAACTAAATTTCTAGTTCACCAGGTCCTGGCTGTGGATGTTTCTGTGGCGATTTAGAACGAGACCCACCAGACCCGTGTCACACCACGGGGCTCGGCTTCAATCGCCCGCTGTGGGACGGCAGGCTACCGTTTGCCGACTGCCAGAAATGTCGATTCCCCAAGCACTCTCCCACATGTTTGTATGGGTGTGTCCTCCGTGTAGCAGGGGCGCAGAGCGGGTGCGTGATGTGAATGCATCAGGAGGGAGCTATTTGAGAAGGACGGCAAGGGCAGCTTTCAATTATGAGTTCTGCAAAATTACTGCCACGGAAACATCTGGCAAGACGGAAACACACTCATTTAAAGAGGGGGTGGGGTGGTAGGGGGGCCTTCCAGTCCAGCACAGCCAGTCCATGAGGTGGACATCCTGGCTGTCAGAGGGGAGTGTGGCCTCCAAAATGTGTGGGTCTACCTCCCATCGACAGTCTGGAGCGCCACCTGACCTCCAGCAGTCGCTGCTTGGCTCTCCAGGGGGCCTGGCTGAGAAGGGACAGAGTGAGAGAAGCAGGCGAGGGCAGGGGTGTAACCTTCACTGATGCCCATCGGGGCCAGGCAGGCAGGACAGAGGTGGGCTAGAGAGGAAACCACAGGGAGTGGTAGGGGGCATGGGGAGAGGGGGGCCTCGTGTCTGGCCTGACAGTGCTCATCCCTGTGAAATTTCCAACATTCTATAGGCCAAATGAGCCATGTCTGTGAGTGGATTTGGCCCGAGGATTACAGAGTGGGATCCCAGGACGGGAACAAAGAGTAGGCACTTCTCTGGGGATGCCAAGTGTAAACAATAAAAGGCCGAAAGTACTCTCCCACACAGTCCTCAGAACATCTCAACAGGTGAGCATTAGGGCTCATCTTACAGATGGGGAAACTGAGGCTCAGCCTACCCTGAGGTCACGCAGCTGGTGCGAGGCGAGCCACTCTGGCTGGCACGCCGCAGGTCTTACTGCTGCCTCCCTGTGGTCCAGCTGGACCTGGAGCCTTCCCAGCCTCAGTCTGGCCAGCCACTCACGCACAGCCTGTGGGGGCCACACTGCAGGCACCCCACATTCTGGCAGCTCTGTCACTGACTAGGAGTACCCACTCCACAGGAAGAACATAAGCTATTGCCCTTCACTGCTCTCTTTGCCCAGAAGTGCTGGCACCAGAGCAGGAGGGACCTGAGGGGATGAGCTGATTGGGAGGGCACCTACCCTGACTGTAGGTTTGTCAGAACATGGGGACTTTGGGGAGTGAACTGCTGCCGCCCAGAAAGTGACCATGCAGGCTTCAGGACATGGCTGAAGGGCCAACTCCTCCAGGAAGCCCCTGGCTTTCTCGGTCTCCCGCTCCATCTTCCTCATGTTGAGTCAAGGGCCCCCCTCTGGGCTCTCAGATTTGGGCTCACAACCTGGATCTCTGCAGCGACTGCCGGGTGAGTGTCCACATGTCCAAGCCTGTCTTCATCTGGACGGAGACCTCCAAGGAGGAGGGGAAGGCCCATTCCTATCTATACTGAGGCCTAGCCCTGGGAACTGAACTTGCTCTTCCCCAGATCATCTGAACTTGAATGTTGTTTTATGGGGGGAAGACCTCAGTGGCCTTTTGCACGTCCCTTGGGAGAAAGACCAATGGACACCATTCTTTCTGACACAGAAACTTGGAAAAGATGGAGAGGCACTGTGACGCCTAACGAGTTACATTTGACCTATCACATGCCGGGCGCTGGCCCAGCCCCTGTGAGAGCCCCTGCTCCAGCATCGAAGACTCAGGGGACAATGGGTGTGGGTGGGGCCTAACGGGGCAGGTCACTGATGGCCTGAGAGTTGAATATGTGCTGGTTTGGCCCAAAGAGCAGTTAGAAATTTTAGAACCAGTTGACAACATCTGAAAATTGGGAGCTTTCACACCACAGTGTCCATTTCTGGCCCCTCTCGAATATCCAGGCCATGTGGCGTCACGGGGCCAGTGCTGAAGCGCCGAGTGGCGGTGGCCCCAGGCAGGGCCTCGCTCCACAGAGACCCAGTCTCTGCGTGGACAGCAGGCCCGCGTGGCTAGTGCTGGACGGCCGGGCGGTGTGGCGAGCGCCAGCAGACTTCTCCATCTCTCAGACAGAGCTGCTCGCAGTGCCCGCCCGCAGGACAGCCGTGCACACTGAACGAGCTGACACCTGTCAAGTCCGGTGAGCGTTGCCTGGCACATGACGTGTGCTCAAGACACGCCAGCTGTCGTCGTGGCCACGCCCCATCCCTGCCTGGACGTGTGCGCCTGCCACGCCTGGCTGCTGGGGGCCGGCACGGCCCAGGGGCCTCCTGCTTCCTTGCGGCCTGGTACAGAGTCCCTCAGGTCCCGGGGGGCGCTGGCAGCAGGCATAGGAGGAACCCCATCCGCTCCGGGGCGGGGCCTAGAATTACCCTCAAGGCCTTAGGTTAAGACTTCTCTACATCTGGTTGGAGACTCCAGCAGGCCATTCTTACAATTTCATCCAATTCAACAAATACCACGTGGGCCTTTCCGGGTCCTGGCCTGTGTGTGATGTGAAAGAAGAAAGCAAGCCCACGCCAAGGGGACAAGTTTGGGACACTGGAGTCCCAGGAAACAGGCACGTGACACAGTGCCAAGAGGGTGTTGCCGGAGACCACCAGACGGGTGGGCGTGAGCTTGTGTGTGAAGACACTTAGGCAGAAACCTGACGCTTCCCAAGGCAGGTGTGTGACAAGACCGGCCGGGCGCTCCACGTGTTGGGAATACAGGAGCAAAGGAGCAAAGGAGGAGTGGAGTGACAAGTTCTACAGGGACCAGCAGGAGGAGGGAGCCGCACCGGTCCACAGGGACGGGAGGGTCCACAGGGACGGGAGGGCCGAGAGCCAGGGCTGTGGTGCAGGAGTAGAGGGGCCACCGACACGCATGCACGCAGGGACCCAGCGAGCATCGAGAACGGGAGAGGTGACGTGGTGCAGGGGCAGCTGGGGCCCGGGGTCGAGGAGATAAGAGGAGATAAGAGGAGCGGCAGGCATGGTGGCACTGTGACTCGGCTCCACCAAAGCTTCCAGGTGTGGCTGTGGCCTCGGGTTGCCAGATCTACCAGCTTCTCAATAAAAGTAAAAAAATCCACATTGTCATGTAAAGCTTCCTGATACTTAAATGGCGGCAGTTATTTAAAGAATGTTGAAAGCACTGTGTGAGCAGCTGAAATCTGTGAGCTGCCATGGGTAGGCCCAGCCCCTGAATCACGGTTTTCCCAGGATGCCCCGGAAGCACCTGCTGGCAGTGGACCGTGGCTACCCTGAGGCACTCCGCAGCTGCCAGGCGCTCGGTCGGCTCACCCACCGTCACTACATGGCCTCCTGAACTGTGATTTGCTGTCAATCTCCCAGTCCCTCCTGCCTGGGAGTGAGCTCGAGGGAGCAGCCAGCGTGTCTGATTCCTGGTCCAAGGACAACACCCAAACGTGAGGCAGTCGATAAGCCTCTGCTGACGAGAGGGAGGGACCATGCAGATGAGTGAACCGAGCGGGGAAGCAGAGGAGGCCATGGCTTGCAGCGGTAAGCCCTGCACCAGGGGCGGCAGGCAGAAGGGGAGGGAGGGTGTGGGTTTGGAAGGAGACAGGTTTTGACCATGGAAATGAGTAAACTTAGAGAGGACGGGCAGTGAAGGCAAAGGGGAGGGAGGAGGGTTCAAGGGCGGGAGTCGGCAGCGGCTGCAGACAGCAACAGGCAGCACAGGCCAGGAGCGGTGGCGCGATTCCACTTCTGAGCATTTACCTGAATAAGATGGAATTGCCACCTTGAAAAGACACCTGTATTCCAGGTTCACCACAGCGTTGTTTACAATAGCAGAACACGGAAACCATGGACGGGGCAGGTGAATGGATAAAGAGGTGCGGTACGTAATGTGCATGTATGTATCTGTGTAAATACACATACATGTAGACACACACACACAATATAGAATACTATTCTGCCATCAAAAGGAACAGGATGGACCTTGATGGCACCGTGACTAAGTGAAATAAGTCGGACAGAAAGACAGATACTGCGTAATCTCACTTCCACGTGGAGTCTGAAGAAGAACCGAACTCACGGATGCCGAGAGCGCAGGTGGCTACCAGAGGCAGGGCATGGGTGGGGGCGGGTGCAAAATGGGTGAAGGCGGCCAAAGGGCAAGCTCCCCGCTAAGAGACACACGAGTCCTGGGGACGCCCTGAACAGCACGGCCACCACAGCTAACGCTGCGGCATCGTGCGGTGTTTGAAAGCCGCTGAGAGAGTAGACCTTAAACGTTCTCACTCCAAGAAAAAAAATTCTTTTAACTGTATGGTGGTGGGTGTTAGCTAAACTTTTTATGTTAACTGCTTCTCAATATACACACCTATCAAACACCAAATCGATACCTTGTACGCCTAAAACTAATACAACGGTATGTGTTCATCACATCTCAGCTGAAACGCCTAACGAAAAGCTGTGCAGTTTCTCAGACGCATGAGGCACGTTTTAAGCTCTCGGCAGCCACCATGGCCAGCGGCTGCTGAGCTGGGCAGGGCAGGGGCAGCGCTGTTACCAACACCACCACAGGAAGCTCTGCCGGGCGGCACGGGCCTGGGCCATCAGGACATGTTACAGAAATACGCCACTAGGAAAATCCGACACCCATTCACTCGCTCGTACGCTCCCTGTTGAGCACATTTCCGGGTGTAAACTATGCCCCTGGGTGTCCGCCCTGCCTCGCTCACTGCCGTGGCCAGGCTGGGGCGGCACCTGGAGGGTGATGCCGTGGGTGAAGATAGCGAGGGCACGCCTGTTTTACCGCGGGTGGGGCCATGCAGCAGGCAACTCGTGCGCTGTTCCAGAGGCAAACAGGGGCACGGTGTGGAGCTGCTGGAAGCCCACTTTTTGGATGGGTTATATTTACTATAAGAGGGAGACTCTTGGTTCCTTCCTCCCAACAGATGCCGCCCCGCAGGGGAGGCCGTGCTGAGAAAGCCAGAGGGAAACCAACAGACCGCAGTGCCCTTCCGAGCTCTGCCACTTACCACCCGCTAGCTGGGCAGTCCTTTCCTCTGGGGAAGATCAAAGACCGGCGGACCTACCAACACCTCCTCTCCTGAGCCCAAGGCAGGCATCCCGAACCAGCCAGGCACCTTCCTTGATGAGGCAGAAGGAAGGTTCTAGATCTTTCTTAAGACAGGCAGCCATTTCTAAGCAGAGGGAACAAAAGAGACAGTGTCCCTGCCCTGCGGGCTCTCTCACTGTGTGAGCTCCAGCTCTGTCGTCTCCATGGCGATGACTGACAACACCGACCTTGCAGAATCGCTGGAGGTCATCGAGAGGAGACCCTCGATCAGTTATCTGCTTATGCATCCAGTACTCCCTGACTGCCTGGTGCGTGCAGCCCTGGACAAAGGACAGCTGTGACAAGCAGATGCCTGGGTGCTGGCGTGTTGGGATCCTAGTCTCTGCGTCTCCTTACTTTCCCCTCGAGCCCCCACTTCCTCTGGGCCGGCTCACACTCCCCGATTCACCTGCTACAGGGGGAAAGGCGCCCATAAAGTCAGCCTGAGGATTTGATCCAGCGTATTTTCTAGCACCTCCTTTCCTCGTATTCTGAACGAACGAGCCGTGGTTGGGTTAGCTCCTATCTCTAACTTCCTCCTCGGATCCCCAAACACAGACGCCGTGTTGACGAGCCTCGCCAACCAGGCTGAGCCGCGCTTCCTATAAACTCTCTTTTTATCTCCTCTAAAACACACAGTGACAGCACTCTCCAGGGAATATTAAATCAAATCAACCTGCAGCTGCGTTTGTTTGTGCTTTCTGCCCCCGGTAAACTCTGGCAACCGAAGAGTGGGAGCGCGTGACACCAGCGATGCCTGTCAGGGACCGCGGTCCCCCCTCCACTCTGTGTGCGCAGAGGTCCCGCGCCTCCTGCACCCATGGCCACGCCCCTCCAGCATCCTCCGACGCCCTGGTGTCCTGCTCCTTTCTCCCATTCTCAGCACCCAGGGGAGGCTGAGTGCAGGTCAAAGGAGAAGACAGACGGGCCCAAAAGAACGAAGCTTATCTCCTTTGTGACCCAGCACAGAAAAGCTGCTTTTCTTGGCCTGAGATGCAGATGCAACACCAGGGCCAAGCCCCAGGGCGGGGCCTGGGCAGCCAGCTCTGTCTCACCGCCCAGCCCAGGAGATGCTGGCGAACGCCTTCCAGGAAGCACCCAGGGCATAGCCCCGGGCACAGGAGGGCACAGCCCCGGATGCCGGGTGTGCGCTGCGGCCTTGCAGGACTGGAGGGTCTGGGCCAGCCCCTCAGCACGCGAGGGCCAGGGCCCGCCTGTGGACAGTGGGGGCGCTGACACTGCCACAGAAACTCCCTCCCTTATTCCAGTGGCTTGGACTGCTCTTAAATCTTAACTTTAGGTATTTTTAAAACCTCAAAAGCAGAAATCAGAGAAAGGTTTTTGTTACTTCTCTGAGCAGCTCAATGTGTGCATGAGTCCTGTTAGCTCCAGATCCCCTGAGCCTTGCAGATGGTTGTGTATTGGATAGCTGGCTGCTGGCTGGGAGCGGGGGGGGGGGGGGGGGGGGGGGGGGGGGGGGGGGGGGGGGGGGGAGGTGGACAGCAAGGAGGGAGGAGCCCTGACTCTCCTGGCGGTCCCCCGTCTGCCTCTAACCTGCTCGGGACCTTGTGGGAGCACCCTAACACTCTTAGTCTCCCATCTGGACATCAAAAAGGGTGAGACAGCTGCGCATCCACTCCCGGGGAAGGAACACACTCATCCGTCCAACAGCCGCGCATCTCTACTCTGGGCAGAGCAGTGGCAGAGGCGACGCAGGCCCTGCTCCCAGGAGGCCCACGGCGCCGTCGGGAGCCCTGCGGGGTGGTGGGGCGCACTCATGAGGTCCAGGAGCAGTGCGAGGCTCAGGCTGGCTTCCTGGGAAGGTGACCATCTAGGTTTCTCAGGAAGGCAAGCCTGGCAGGCACTTTGAGACGAGCCAGATGGGAGGGGCCAGGGCCCGAAGGTGCGACTACCATGGAGGTCAGTGAAGAGCTCAGTTCTGTGCTCCTTCAGGCGCCCTCCCTGACCTCTCCCGGGCTGCAGCAGGCCCCTCCACCATGCCCAAGGGTCACAGCAGGCCAGCTCCGGCCCAAAGGTAAGCTCAGGTTGAACTGTATGGTAGTCACAAAAGAATTTAAATTAGCTACTGTCATTCACAAACCAGAAAGGCTTGTGGTAAAATCCAGGTTCCCAGCTCCCGGGGAACGGTCAGAAGATCCAGCAGTGCTGGCTGGCATTCCAACGAGGCAGCCAGGAGCTGAAGGGCGGAAGTGGCCTGTGTTTGCCAGTCTGCCACACTCCCCACCATGCCCCAGTATCCCCCCAACAGTATTGAGGCTGGGTGCTTGCCCTGTCACTTCCCTCAGAGCAGACTGGAAAGGAAAGTAGCACAATTTTCATCCCCATGTTTATCCTAAGAGAGCAAAGAAAATAGGCTGAGGGGTCCTGTCCCTCCTCACCCACTGAGCTCCCGGCTGAATCCCAGGGGCTTCTGTTTGAAACTCCCGGTACTCTGGGCTCACCTCTATCGGGGTCTTTATCACTCTGCATCATACTCCCAGGCTTACCTGCCGGCCAGCTTTTAGACAAGGGGTATCTCTAGGGCGTGGTCTGTCTCTTCCATCAGAGCCCCCGGAATGATCATGAAAGCCTGTGTCCCCTAGTCACGTGCTCAGTAATAAATGCCAACGAGGGGTAAGTACACATGCAGGTGACACGAAGCACGTGCAGTGAAGAGAGAAAGGATGAAGGCCGGGTGCAGGTGGTCGTGGGGAGGCAGGAGGGGAGGGGCTCTGCAACCTTGGGGTCGTACACGAGGAGCCCGGGCCAGCTGGACGCGGGGCAGACACGCAGAACCACGGGCGCCGCCCTTGGCCTGCAGAATGAGAGCCTGCGTTTTCGTGAGATCCCGTGTCAGTCAGTCACTGTGGGTCACAGTCGGAGAAGTGCTGGGTGAGTGGGTGGGCCTGGGACCCACTGCAGGGGTTCAGCTTTTCACTCTGATGCTTACCGGCCCGGCTGTGTGACTCGGGGCAAGTTACATAACCTCTCTGGGTGTCTATTTCCTTATCTGTTACAGTTGAGTCTTGGTTAGTATTTTTCCTGTTCCTCCAAAGCGTGGCCTGATTATACCTCCCAAACATCCAAGTGGAGACTCTGCTCCTCGTGGCCCTGTGGAATCCCCAGCAGGCCCTTGTTCATACCCAGCAGGGTCTCCTAACACCCATCCTGTAATTTCAGGAATCAGGCTATTAGGCAGCACCAAGTCAAATGCCCAGGGAGAAATCGGGCCCTGGTACTCACGCCATCGGCTGTCCAGTAATTCCAAACCTTGATCTTGGCCAGACCAAAGGCACTCAGCAGTCTCGGGTTGCGGACGATGAAGAAGAGCTGGAGCGGCGGGTGGAAGGGGCACGTCCACAGGCAGGGGTCTTTCTTGCTCTGGAACGCCAGCGAGAGAGGGGGGCAGTCAGCACATCTCTCCCTCCCCCCAGGGCACAGCAGGGGTGCGTTTCCCCTAATAAAACCCGGAGGGGGCTGAGGGCAGGCAGCCAGGACCCCTCTCCACATAATCCAGAGGAAATGGGGGCAGGTCTTGAATCTCACTCCATCCGGACTGACCCTCCTCCCTGACCTAAAGCTGCCCCTGGGGCCCTTCAGCTCCGCCATCTAGACAGAATTTAAAATGCAGCAGGCTTTACTGAAATCGGCTTAGGCAAAAGCACTGGGGGCCGGGGGACGGGGCACTAGAGGGAAGGACAGGAAAAGAGCCACCGCTTGCCCCAACTGATAAACCTGGAACAGAGTTTTTCATTTTCTTTCGTTAAACCTTGTCAAATTTTTTTTACACAAAAGAAAGAAACGGACTCAGGTGTTCGTTAGGACAGTGCCATGGCGCCGAGCCCCAAGAGTCACCCTGTCCTTCTCCGGACCCCAGGATGCCCGCCAGCCAGGCTGCCGAGGTCACGAGGGGCAGAGAGCATTGCTGTCGGTCTTGTTCACACCAACAAACTTTTGTCACGAGTGCTTCTGGATACAGATGAAAGAGCCAAATCAGGGGACTTCTCTCAGCTCTCACTGCCTCCTCCCATCTCTCCGTCTCTCCGATGCCTCTTCTACCTGAGACCAAGCCCTCAACGGCTCCCACACGTCTCTACACTGGCTCGGTCTCCACACCTTTGCTCGGGCTGGGCTCTGGGTACGATGCTGTTCCCGTCCTCCGCCTGGGAAATTCAGCCCAATACACCGTGGTCCCCACCGTCACCTCTTCCCTTCACGCAATTACCCTCTCCTCCAGGTGCACCAGCCGCTCCTCGCAATGCTGGAGGTTGGCACTTCCCTCCGTGTCCCACAAGTGCCTGTTTTCAGGTCCACGTCACTACCCTACACTCGGTGGTGAGCTCTTTAAGGGAAGTGGCTGAGTCAAATTCATTCCAGAACCCTCAGCGTTCAGCACAGTTCCTTGGCACGTGATAAATGCCGAAAGACCTTTGTTGAACGAATAAGTAAGTGGAAAAGTGAAATTTGCCTCCTGATATCTGTCCTCCCATTGAAACTGTGAGAGATTGTGAGCTGAATCTGGCCTGCACAGCTATTTCATTTGGCTCCTGAGCATTCTTAAAAAAAATAAAATAAAATAAAAAAAGGCAAGTTTGCTGCCAGCACTTAAAGACGGAGAGGATGTTGCTCTTCCCAGCTGGGTTACTGGCTGCTTGGCAAACTTGGAAGACGCAGGTGTCAGGATGGGGTCCCTGCCGCCTGGAGGGGGCCGTCTCCGGTGCTCCAGTCCCCACTGCTCCCTACTGTTCACCCTCACCGTACCTCCCTCGCTTTGCCTCTGCCTGACCCCTGCAGGGGTCCGAGATGAGGGGCTCTGCTTAGGGGCTGAACAGTTACAAGTGTGCCAATGAGCGGCCACCGCACCTCTGACACTGGCCAACGTGGTCCCTTTTATTAAATAAGAGCATTGCCCTGTATCTGAGGAAGTGTCAGCTCACACCTGTCGCCAGGGCCACGCCTGCTAAAGGACAGAGCCAGGGAAGGAGACTGGTGGACTCCAGGCTTTCGTGGGCCCCCAGGAGATGGAGGCCCAGGCTCCAGCTGCGGGGAAGGACAGAGGTGGCTTGTTCCACTGAAAATAGTGCCTTTCAGGGATGGGGGGCTGCTCTTGTTAAGGGGGAGAAATGAGTTCAAGGGGTTCTGACTTATTCTGGCAAGTTTCACAAGCTCTGCAAGAACTTCGCACCACGCTCGGGCCTAAAATGGGTCGCTGTGGGTGCTTGAAAAGGCAGAGGCTGGAGGCTGACCCTCGGACGCTGGCGCGAGGCCGTAATTGATCTCCCTCCACCTTCCTGTTGGCAGAAGGAATAACAGGAGGTCTAAGTGGGATCACAGTGTTCAAAGTCAAAGAGCACAGGTCTGTGGAGAACTCAGGGCCTCATTAGCAGCTGAGCTTCTGATGTCTCCTTGCCACAGACAGAGTCTCTGAGAGGCAGGCCGCTGATGGGAAGCTGCTGAGGACTGAAGCAGGATGTGCTGGGCACACCCCCAGGCACTGGGCCAGCAGGCAAAGCGCCTGCCACGCCTGCCTGTCACAGGTGGCGAGAAAGACGGGAGGACCAGGGCACCTTCATGTGGCCACTGTTCTCACACAGCCCTGGGGGCGAGTCTGCTGTGACACCAGTGTCACGGAAGGGGGACCAGCGCATGGCAAGGGGTGAGGTCTGCCAAAATGGTGGAGTGAGAATTTATGTCTAGGGTTTTTTGGGGGAGGTGGGAGGTGGGGGGGGAGAGATACATTAATTTGTTGTTCCACTGATTTATGCATTCATTCTTTGCTTCTTGTAGGTGCCCTGACCAGGGAGGGAACCCGCAACCTTGGCATATCCGGACAATGCTCTAACCATCTGAGCTGCCCGGCCAGGGCCTAGGTTTTTAATTGATTACTTCTTTTGTCTTAGTCTGGATCCCCCAAAAGCAGACCCCAAGGCAAGGGGTCTAGTGGAAGGAGTTTATTCAGACAGCAAAGGAAGCAGGAGTCGGGGCGTGGGGAAGGGAGAGGGGAAAGGCGGCCCATGAAGAGTGTGCCAAACTGGCCACTTCTGTGGGCACCTGGAGCTCAACCCCACCTGGCCGGGAGCCACTGTGGGAAATGCCTCGGAGGGACTCCACCAGGACAAGGGAGCTGGGGCCCCCTCTGTCAAATTAGCTCTTCCCCACCTGTTTGTACCTGCTGCACGGGAGGCAGAGCAGGTCCTGGAGGCCAGAGGAAAGCTCCTCTGTGAGAGAAACATCGGTGCGGGTGGTCTGAGGAGCAGACTGCATGCACCGAGGTGGGGAGGGCAAAGGGCTGAGGGAGGCACGGATAGATCTGCTATGCACGTGCCCAGCAAGTCCTGAGTCCACGGTGCAGCGGGCGCTGAGGACGTGCAGGGGTGCCCACCAGGTCCCAGCTCTGTGCTAGCATGCGAGGCAAGCAGGTCAAAACACCAAGAAAAAAATCAAGCAGGGAAGAATTTGATGACAAAAATGAGAGAGAATTATTAATGACCAATGGAAGGGCTACTTTCGAATGGATGGCCAGGGAAGACCTCCCTGGGGAGGTAACTTTCTAACTCTCTCTAACGAAGGGGCTCTTCTCTTCCAGCACTAACCTAACACAGATGCACCCACCCTCAGGGAGCTGCCAGACTGCCTTCAGAAGTAGGCCCAATCTAATAAACCGTTGCAGTAGGAAAAGGAACAAAGTGTGGGAATAAACAACAATTTGGGTGGATGTCAAGGGCATTATGCTGAGTGAACAAGTCAGTCTCCAGAAGGTCACACACAGTATTATGATCCTACTTACAAAGCATTCTTGAAATGACAAAGAGTACAGAAACGAGCTCAGTGGTCACAAATCCGAGGGACAGGAAAGGGGAGAGGTGACTGTAAACTGCACGGGGGACCCCTTTGCGGTGGGCGAGCCGTTCTGCACCTCAGAGTGGTGGTGGTGGTTACACGAATGTACACGCGAGAGAACCACAAAGAACTTGTGTGCACACACACACAAGTGCGTGTCTGAGGTCCGCGTGTCACCCTGACGTCGGCTTCCTGGTTTGATGATGCACTTTGGTTACCGAGGGTGTCATCACTGGGGAAGCTGGGCAAGGGCACGTGGGACTTTCCTGTGCTTTAGTCGAGATACAAGTCACGTATATGAAATCACCATTTTAAAGCGAACAATCGGTGGTTTTAGCATTCACAGGGTTGTGTGACCGTCACCACTGCCCTTTCCCAGCACCTGTTGTCACCCAAAGATGCCTGCACCCTTTCGCAGCCACTCTGCATCCCCGTCCCCTGCGAGCCCGTGGCGGCCACGAGTCCACTCTCTGTCTCTATGGCTTTCTCCATTCCGGACGTTCCTTATACACGGAGGCACACGTGTGGCCTTCTGACCTGACTTCTTTCACAAGTGGTATGTCCCCAAGGCCACCCGTGCAGTGGATTGTGGCGGAACCTCTGCCTTCCTCGTGGCTGAACAGCACCGCAGCGTGTGCGTGGGCCGTGCCTGCTCCGCCCGCTCGTCAGCTGGCGGGCGTCTGGGCTGCTTCTGCCGGTCGGCGACCGCGTGCAGTGCGCTGTGAGCACTTGTGTGCGGGATTCTGTGGGGGCAGGTTTTCAGTTCTCGTGGGTGTGTGTCTCTAGGGGTGGGACTGCCAGGTCGTATGATGACTCCACATCAGCTTTCTGAGGAACCGCCAAACTGTTCTCTCCAGGGGGTACGCCTCACTTCTACGTTCTCACCAGCAAGGCATGAGGGGTCCGGCTTTTCCACGTGCTCACCAGTGCCTGCTGTTTCCCTTGACGAGAATGAGCGCCATCCTAGTGAGCGTGAAGCGGTGCACACTCGTGGTTTTGCTTTGCGTTTCCCTAGGACTGATCACGATGAGCCTCTTTTCGTGTGCTTGCTGGCTATTTGTGCATCTCCTTCGGGTAAGTGTCTGTTCGAAGTCCTTTGGTCACGTTTTAATTAGGTTGTCATCTTTCCATTGTTCGGTTGGAGTTCTTTCTTTACGTATTCCGGGTCCTAGGCTCTTAGCGGACAGGTAATTTGCAGACACTTTCTCCAGTTTCATAGGCTGCCCTTTCACTTTCTTAACAGTGTCCTTTGAAGCAAAGATGCCTTTAATTTTGATGAAGTCGTCAGATTTACCTATTTTTTTGTTGTCGTTGCTTGTTCTTTGGTGTCATAGCTAAGACTCCGCTGACAGATTCAGGGCTGAGGACTCACACTTGTGTTTTCTTCTAAGAGTTTTCACTCTCACATTTAAGGCCGTCGGCGCCCCGAGTCGGATGGTGTGCGTGGTGTGAGGCAGGAGCCCGACCCTACCCTTCCGTGTGTGGAAATCCAGCTGTCCCAACACCGTCTGCTGGAAAAACTGTTCCCCCCTCGTCGGAGGGTCCTGGCCTCCCGTCCAACAGCAGTGGGCCACAGCTGCCGTGTCCCTCTCTGAGTCCCGCTCCGTCCCACTGATGTGCGCCCAGCGCTGCGCCAGCTCCACGCGGTCTCGACCACAGTGCCTAAGCGGTTAGCTCCGGAGTTGGAAAGTGCGAGCCCTCCAACTTGGATCTTCTCCAACGCCGTTTTGGCAACCCTGGGTCCCTTGGGTTTCCATGTGCATTTTAGGATCGGCTTGTCAACTTCCACAAAAAAGGCAGCTGACGTAGTCTGACGGGGAGACACTGAATCCGGAGGTAATTTGGGAACATGGCCCGTCCCTTGCCCACCCAGTTCCGTGTCCCAGAGGCAACGGTGCCCCGTCTCTCGGGCCCTCCCAGAGATGAAGGGTGCTGGGCACAGCTCGGTGGAGATGGCACCGCCAGGCACTCTGTCCCAAGTCAGCTCACAGTCTCTTGTGTCCAACTTGCAGTGACAGGAAGAGAAAATGCCAGTTTTGTTTTCTTTTTAACCCTGCTAGATATTTAAAGGAAAGGAACAGTCCGCATTTGTTGGGTGTGTACTCCATGCCCCAGGGAAGCAGGACCCTGAGAGGGTGTGAGTATGGGCCCTGAGCCAGGCTGCAAGACACGCACTCGGCCCCATCACCTCCCACCGTGTGACCTCGGCTAAATGCAGGCCCTTCTCAAAGCCTCTAGCTCTTCACCTACAGCGTGGGGGTGTCAGCCTCAGGGACGCCCAAGGTCCCAGGTTTGGTGATAACTGTGGTGAGCTACAGGATGAAGAAAGGGGGGTGAACTGGCTCCTTCTCATCCCCCTCTCTTAGGAAAAACCCATAGAGCAGGGGTCTAGGAAAGAGCCTGGGAGATGGTTTGGAAGCCTCTATCTGCTCCCCGTCCTCAGGCTCCCCCCGACCTGGCCTGAACGAATGACTGGAAGATTGCATTCTCCTCGCCCCCGCACCCACACTTTTACCGTGGACGTACTATGGGCAGAGATAACACACCAGAACACAAGACCAAGACTCACTCCGGAGCCACCTCCACTTACCGCTAAGTGCCTGTTGACCAGGAGGCCCAGGTCCCCCGGCGTGTCCGCGTTACGGATGTCCACATCGTGAGGAGACACGTAAAGCTTTGTGTTGTCCAGGTCAAAGAACTCGACTTCTGTGAGGCCCACCCACGACCTGTGGCCCCAGGTGGACAGGATCTCCATTGTCACGTAGACAGCGTCTTCCGTCACCTCCGCTTTCATTCTCAATTTGTCCTTAAGACAGAGAGACACAAGGAAGATGCCACAAGGTTAAAGGTGACAGGATGCAGTCAGCTGCCCCACTGAGCCACAGGCTCTTTCACCTCGGCGCCGTGGTTCCCCATGCGCACCGTGGGGACATGAACAGCACCCAGTGTGTATGGTTAGCGTGAGGACCGAATGAGCACACATTTGCAAAGATTTGAGACACAGCTGCTATGTGCTCTGGGACTTCAGGTTTTCTGCACAAGTTTACAAATAACAAGAAAGGTTTAAAAGGCATCCGATTCTGTCTGAACATCATGTGTCTCTTCCCAAGTGTTCCTGTCCTATAGGCATGTCACAGCTTCCGCTGGGTCGGCAGATGTTATGGCTGAATTGCGTCCCCTCCAAAAAATGTCACACTGAAGCCCTAACCCCAGGACCCCAAAATGTAAGTGTATTTGGAGATAGGGCCTTTAAAACTAATTAACTTAAAATGAGGCCATTAGAGTGGGCCCTAATCCGTTCTGACCACTGTCCTTGTAAGAGGAAATTTGGGCGCCTGAAGAGACACCAGGGATGCACACGCACAGGAAGAGGCCTCGTGAGGGCACACTGAGGAGACGGCTGTCTGCAGGCCGAGGACAGAGGCCTCAGGGGAAACCAAATCCGCCAACACCGTGATCTTGGACTGCCAGCCTCCAGAAATGTGGGAAGATAAATCTCCGTTAGGTATGTATTCATGGCAGGCCCAGCAGAAGGGAACAACACAAGATAACACAAGACCCAGAACAGGTCACTTGACACCCCACAGTCCAGTTGAAGAACATGGGGTGGCACCACCTTCCTGGCCACCGTGTCACAGGGACCAAGTGAGGCATATGCCCATGCAGACCCTGTCCCAAGGCCTACCCTGTGTGCACTCTGCAAGGGTCCATTTCCTCCCGTGCCCTCCTTCGCTGGTTTTGATGCCCGCCTCCTTTGGGGGCAGGCTATCAGGTCTGAGCGGCTGCATGGATGCCATCAATAAGTGGCCCCACTGAGGAGTGGCTCCTGAGGCCCCTGGGCCCTGACTGCAGTGCTGGTCACATGCCCGAACCAGTCACTCATAAAAAGGACGCATTCCCTGCTTGCACATGCCCTCCGTTAATTAGCACTGGAAATCTGCAATGGTTCTGTGAGCAGGGAGCTGAGCAAATGAACAGCAAATGTTCCCTACTTAGTTTTTTAATTAATAGCCAGAGACACGTGCTCTGGCTCTCAGCATACGTGTGGAAGAGGCTTGATTACCACCTGATGGGAACAGGGACGGGGAGGGAGGGAGGTCAGCTCGCAGCTCCCAGAGGGAACACAAGGCTTGGTTTTAGTAGCCGGCCCACCGGCCCCAGGGCTTCTTCCTCCCCTGCCGTGCAGGGTCCTGGCTAAGCCCCTGGCTGCCCTGGGCCTGTGTCCAGGCAGCGGCTGGCTGCAGGGGAGGGCCAGATGGAGGGTGAGCTGCCTCGCTGGATCTCACACCTAGTGCAATCTAAAATGTGCAAATTCCCGCAGCGGAGTTACTAAATGAAGAAGCTGAAGGGTCTATTAACTGAGAAAGTGTCACAACTTGTCAGTGTTGCAACTCCGTACCTACTCCTGCTTCTGAATTGCTTGATTTAAGTCCCGGAGGGCGTCTCAGGCGAATGCTGGTTGGGAGGCCCCCAGTCCCTGGCGCTCACTGCTGCTCTCTTACTGGGACCGTCCGCTTCTCAGTGGAAGCTACCCCTTCTCTCTGTTCAACCACAAGGTACAGGACAAACCCTTCCTCACCCCGGGAGGAGTGTGACTCGCCCAGGGAATCACCGTGTCCTGTCCCCTGGGCCACCAGAGGCAGTGGTTCAGTGACAGGTATGTGGCCTAGTCTCAGATCTGTGGGGGGTTGGGGAGGGCATTGCTCTTCTCTCCTGAGTGTGGGGTCTGAGGGTGAGAGGGCGTGAGGTGGGGACAACTCCAGCTACTGAGGGGTCACAGGGCAAGGCCTGGGCCTGGGCATGGTGGTGGGGAGTGAGCTCAGGGACGCAGCTGACACCGTGGAGACTCAGTGTGAGCTGCTGGGTCAACCCTACCTGGTCCCATCTGTGGCATTTATTATAGGACTCTGTCATTTCTCTTCTCTTTGTTGTGTAAATAAATTTGCCTTAAGTTTTCTGTCTCGTATAGTATAGTTTTCTGTCTCGTGTCTCCTGAGACACGATCAACCCAGGCTGGTTTTAACGTGACAAAGTTTCACCACACTCAGGGTCATCGCAGCTAAGAAAGCCGCTTCCATGCAGAGGGGAACTAACCTCTGACTCTTCTAGATTTTCCTCGATGGCAAACTTTCCGCTCTTACGGACCAGGCATTACCTGTTCACTCCCCTGGGCCTTTCCTGGTCCAGTCTCACAGCGGCCTGTGGGCCATGCGTGGATCATTCACTCAATTCGACAGCCACACACTCCCAGGACCAGAGAACTTAAGACACTTGTCTAGGGTCCCACAACTCTTCAATGACGGTGCCAGACCCAGCACTAAAACTAGTCTGGGCTAGTGCAGGGCTCTTTCTGCTGTGGTGAGTCTGACACGTGGTTTTGGAAAGGCTTCATGTTACGCCCCCACTGGCCAATCATAAGACCAGCGGCCACCACACTGAAGAACGGCTCGGGCACAGGGAGGGGTGAGGAGGTTGTGCCGGGGCCCACACCTACTGACACAAAAGAAAGAAGAATCACCCAGTCCCCTAGCCCTGGTGCCCCTTCCTTTTGTGGCGAACGTCTCAGCTCCGCCAGCCCGCTCACAGGGCCCCTCCCCGCACAGCTGTGGCATCAGGTGGCAGTCATGTCGGACTTCATGTAGATGAAGATGATGTCACCTTGGGCAGTTACCTTGTCTGCATAGTGTCTGTAATGATGACTCCCCTCCTTTTACACATTGCATTATGCTGATATATCACACTTTCCTGATTATGCCACTATTATGAGACATTCATGTTATTTCTGGGTTTTTCCCTCGTTTTTCTCTACTTTCAATAATTCAACAGCAGACACTTTGCGCCTGTAGCTTCTTATTTCTGTTGAGCGATTTCCTTGGGGTGGGGAAGAGGGATTATTGGGCTGGGAGAAATACGCATTTCTAAGGCTCCTCCTAAGTCCAGCCGTTTTGCTTTTCAAGAGCATTCCGCCCACTTATGTTGCTGCGAGCAGGACCAGACTGCCAGCTTTACTGTGACCTTGCCAGCAAGAGAGGTCACCATCAAAGTAATTTATTAGCTCTGGCCCATGGGACATTCAGGTCGCTCTGATTTGCATTTCCTGATTACCAGAGATGGTGGACACTCGCCTGTGGGCTCACATGCTGTTTGTATTCCCCCCCCCATCCCCCGTGTGTGCAGGCTTCCCTCTGCTGGGGCTTCTTGCTGCACCACATTTACGTCTGTGTGCTGGGGAGCAGGGGGGCTGGAGGCTCGGCAGAAAGCCGCTAAGGTCACCGCCGTCACAGCAATCCCACCGAATGGCAACCCCGGCTTTCCCCTGAGACACTGCAGGTATTTGGAAATCCCCAAACGTCAAGGTTCTCACCTCTGGGCCCAGCACGTGCCCCTCAGTTGGTGAAGCGACCCGACTGACACGGGCAGAGTCACTTTCGATGGCCTGGAAGACTTTCAGAAGCTTCTGCTGTTGTCTGAAATGAGATTGTTTTAGCAAACAGGTGGTAACAAATGGCACACAACAGAGAACGTCCCCCCCAAGGCACCACAGTCACTTTTCTACCTCCAAGAGATGGAACAGCTGACCCTTGAGCAATGCGGGGGTTAGGGGCACTGACCCCTCAACGCAGCTGAAAATCTGCATATAACTTTTGACTCCCCAAAACTCAACTGCAGCCCCTCAGTATCTGTGTGACACTGGTTCCAGATGTCACGATCCAGGGGAGCTCGAGCCCCTCATACAGAATGGTGCAGAACAGCGCATGCTCCGGCCCTTCTGCATCATGGACTCCCAGCCCTGGATCAAGAATATCGCTTTCCACCTGCAGCGGGTTGAATCCACAGACACAAAACCCGGGGACATGGAGAGCCTGCTGTATATCTGTTGGAAAAAAATCTGCGCCCCGGCCGGCGTGGCTCAGCTGGTTGGAGCACCGTCCTGTAACCGGAAGGTTGCAGGTTCGGTCCCAGTCTGGGCACTACGGGCGATAGCGAATTGGTGCTTCTCTCTCACGTCCCTGCTTCTCTCTCTCCCTTGCTCTCTCTCTAAAAAATCAATGGAAAACAATGTCCCCAGGTGAGGCCAAAACAAAAATCCACAAAGTGAAACTGCACAGTTCAAACCTGGGTTGTTCAAGGGTCAACTATACTCACCCTGCACACAGTTCAAAGGTTCACACAAGGTGTTTTCCTCCCTTTATAAATAATTGTGGAATCAGTGACGAAATCAGAGCTAAAGGGAAGGGACCACCAGGGCAAGATGGCCCGCTGGAGTGTACTGATAACCGCTGGGAGGCAACACCAGGGTCTGACAAAGGACAGCCGCAGGCCAGATGCAGCCCGTGGCCTGTTTTTGCATGGCCGGCCAGGTAAATACAGGTTTCACTTCTCGAAAGGGCAGTTAAAACAAAGACAAAAAGTGAAAACCCTGAAGTATTTGCTATCTTGCCCTTTACTGAAAAAGTCGGCCAGCCCTGGCCTGCACCACTCTGCCCCTCATCTCTGAGGCCATGGGCGCCCCACAGCTGGCAGAGCATCATCTGCAGACTTGCCCGCACATGCTGGTCAGGACTGCGTACCCCTCTGGCCCCAGCTGAGCACGGGCGCCCTGCACAGTCCCCAGTGAGCAGGCTCTGCACAGCGGCCCAGGGAGTGGCTGTGGGCCACTGCAAGCTGGTAAGTACAGGCTCAGCCTGGTGCTGCTTTTTGAAGATCAATTTTGCCTGAAGACTGGAGGAAAGCCTTCAGTTTGATAATAAAACTTGACAGTTCCAGTAACTGATGCTGCATGTTAATGGCACAGGATGCTGCATTTGAACACATGTTAACAGAGACAAGGAAATTCAAAGGATGCTGCTTTGGACCACCAGCCCCCCACCCCCACCCAGCCCAGGCCCGGGAACAAGGTCACCACCGTCCACTGTGTGGGACACGTCGGTGGAGACCTTCCAGTAGGTTGCAGGTTGGACTGAACCGAACAAGCAAAGACATGTTTGCTGAGAGAAATCAAGTCAATTTTGCATTTTTGGGCCAGAGTGGGAGTGAAGGCGGCCACCGTCCCCAGGAGCAGCTTTAAATGGCCTGGAGTGGCACCGGACAAGCAAAGAAAACCCTGAGGTCCTCCCAGCGGCATACGGGTCTCTGGTATTGGTTTTCAAGTCCCCCTGTAAGTACCTGCTCCCCAAAAGGCCGATTCTGTCAATGGCTTCACTGACGGCTCTGGCTCCCCCTGCTGCCCTGGATGGCTCCTGCGCACTGGTCACCATGGTGACGGGATGCCGCTGAGGACAGAAAAGCTATTAAACAGGTGTCCGAGGTGACACTCCTGGCCCAGCACAAGACCCAGCAGAGCCATGGTCGAATGGACATACTTCACTGTCCCACTGCAGGAAGCAGGACAGGAATGAAAGTGACAGTGTCTGCCTGGGGCCAATGAGACCCAGAATCCCCTCGCAGGAGCTCTGCAAAGAGATGGATCTCAGTGTCTTATGATCTGGGGGTCCCTGGAAATGATCTGCTTCAATGAGCTAGTGAGAAATTGCCCCCTCTCTCTCTCTCTCTCTCTCTCTCTCTCTCTCTCTCTCACAACACACACACCTGTGTCTTTCCCCTTCTTCCCCCAAAGCACGCACCTTTAATCTCTCTCCCCTAAGCTCCAAGGGCCCTTAAAAATTAGAATTTTTTCTCATCAACACCTTTCTTCAACTTGACCCAACCTCTGTTCTATTTGCTACAAAGTAACAGGACTCCGTGGAGAATTCCGGTAACGTCTTTGGGCCCTTTCGCCTCCCCCCACACCCCGTTTCCATGTATCATCTCAGCTGGAAATGGACTCTGCTCTCTGTCTGCAAACGACTTCCATCACTGGAAGTGCTGTGAGTCAGAGGTCAGGTCGCCCAGAAACCCTGGGCCCCAGGCAGGGCAGTGCCACAGACCTGTCAGAAATGCCAGCCAGGGACAGTTGACGATGGCCAGGAAATAACTGAACAAGGAAGAGGGACACGAAAAGAGAACCACTACAGTGCTCGGGATGCTCCCTGCCCACCTTCTCCCTGGCTGGGTGCCCCCTCCCCCTCCCCCTCCACCTCTGACTCCCCCACCACGGATCAGGCTTCGTCCTGCTCCTGGACCCAGCTGTCTCTCCCCCACTTCAGAGCCTCTCCTCTGCTCCTTCCACCTGAAATGCTCTTTCCTGCTGTTGGCTGGCTCCTTCCCAACAGGCAGGTCTCAGCTCAGATGGCACACCCTCCAAGGGGCCTTGCTGCACCGCCCTGTAGGAGGTAGCCACTATCCCATTTCCAGTAAGCTTTTTTTCCAAAAAAATGGCTTTTATTATTTATTTATTTTTAGATAGAGGAGAAGGGAGGGAGAAAGAAATGGAACGTCGATGTGAGAAACATTGATGTGAGAGAGAGACATCGATCGGTTGCCTCTCAAAGGCACTGTGACCAGAGCCTGAACACACAACCCAGGCATGTCCCCTAGCTGGGAATTGAACTGAGGACACCCAACCAACTGAGCCACACCAGCAGGGCCCAGTCGACTTTTATTGTCGCTCTCTCTGAAGTCACGTGTGTATTTACGGCTTTATTTGCTTGCTGTGTTCAAGCTGCACGAGGCCGGGGCTAATCTGGTCTGTGTTCGGGGCACACAGCACAGATGGGTGCGCCGCCTACCGAGACATTCCCAGACACCATTAATTCAGGTCTGCGTTGGCTGGGGCAGGCTTTGCTGAGATAGGCCTCACTAGCCTAGGTACACATGAGCTGAAACTTATTTACTAGAACACAAAGATCCATTTTCGGTGTTGTCTTGCCAGGAACTAGAAATGTAACAAGGAACCGGAGTCAGCAGGCCTGCCTGTGTTCTGGCTTCCGTTCATGGCCATGGGTAAGCCACGCTCACCAGGTCTTCCCTCCCGCAAGATGGGCAGAGCACCACGCTCAAAGAGCATGGCAAGGGCCTGTGTGATTTCCACACAGTTATGTAAGGAAAGCTCTCTAGAGACTAGCAGGTGCTGCGGGCATGGGGCTTTGTGATTCCTCTCAGGCCTTCACTGACCTCAGGGCTCTCCTCTTCCTCCTTCAGCAGGCTGGTCCACGACCTTGCTGGTGGCCCCTCCATGTCCTGGAATGATGCAATCACATGATCTGAGGTCAGAACAGAGCCATCGACTGTATAGGCCTCACTGCCAGATGAGGGCGAAGAGGCACAGGGACTGTCTCCAGATTCACAGACACAGCCGTCAGGGCAAAACAACTGAGCTCCACGGAAATGGACAACAGGTGCTACTCAATGAATATCCCCAAGAACAGGCCGAAGTGGAGCTGCTGAGCAGCCGGTGGTGTGGGCAGGGCCCTAGGCTACAGGCAGGCAGACCTAGGCCACCTCCTAAGACATGACCCGAGTAAGCCACCTTGCTTCCCTGGGTGCCATCTGGCGTCGCTATAAAATGGGGTGATGAAACCAGCCCCGCCTGTTTGAAGGTCACTGTGAGCATCAAGTGGGACAAACTAAGACAAAAGGTTTCAGCAGCCGAGCAAGGGAACACGCTTCTGAGAGAGGACGTGTCCCTGGCACACTGAGGCACAGCCAAGGCCTCCAGCGTTAAGGGGTCCTGTTCCACCCCGCCACTTCTCCTGTTGTTGCTCAGAGCCCAAGGCAGCAGGCACACGCTGAGCGCCTGTGGGGCCCGGGAGGTTTTCCGAACAGGAGAAGCAGGCTGGGGCAGGACTGTAGGAGAGGCCTGTCTGGCTCACGCTCTGGGGAATGAAGTCTTTTAGAGAAGCCAGAGCGTCACTTGCTCCATTCCCCCTCTCACCTGCAGTGTGCAGCCCCAGTCTATCGCATTAGGGTTTTCAGGAAACCAGCAAGGACTGGAGGCCTAGTAGTGTTCAGCTTGGGCTTTTTGCAGTAAAACAAAAATGAGAAGGAGGTGGAAGAAATGGAAACCATGGCAGGTCAGTGATGCCCACCATGTCACTCTCACCTCTCTGTGTGCTCTGTGCATGCACTGCTCAGACACTGCCTGGTCCCTGAGTAGCGGAGCCCTCCCCGGTCCCTTCCCTCTGCCCAGGAATGCACCTGCACCTGCAGCGGGCTGGCGGGGGGCTCGGCCTTTCTGCTCAGGATCACCCTCTGCAGGGCTTCGTTCTCCACCTGGATGGCTCTGAGCACGGCGGATGCCTCTTCCTGTCGGTCCTCTGCCTGGAGCACAGGTCTTCGGGTGGCCGATAGGGGTCTCTCCCACCGGCTGCCGGGTCCTGGGGGCAGAAAACAGGGGCATCTCCCTTTAGATTGCATTTTCAAACTGCAGCTCAAAAACTATTAGACCCAAGTTGAGGAACAATCTATAGACCATTTGGCTTGTACTCTCCCAAAATGTCAAGGTTACGAAGGACAAAGAAAGTCTGGAGAGCTGTTCCAGGTTAAAGGAGACTGGCGGGCATGGCGACTGGATGCAGGGGCGGCCCCAGGGCTGGGCTGCGGGGGGGGGGGCGGGGGGTTTAACCAACCATAAGGACATTCCTGTAGCAAGGGGAGAAATCTAAACACAGTCTGTAGCTTAGATAATGGCATTGTATGAATGCTAAATATCCTAGATTTCCTAACTTAACAGGACTGTGTCAATATAAAACAAACGCCCTTGTTCTCAGGAGACACCGTCAGCCCTCTGTGTCCTCGGTTCACACCTGCAGATTCACACCTGTGCTATTTAGTCAGGTCTATGGCAGCTGCATCTGTACTGAACATGCACAGACTTTTTTTCTTATCAGACTCCCTAAACAATGCAGAATGACAACTATTTACATAGCATTTTCATTGTATCTGGTATTCCAAGTAATCTAGAGAGACGATTTAAGTATACGGGAGGGAGTGCAATAGGTTAAATGCAATTATTATGGCCTTCTAGAAGAGGGACTTGACCATCCACGGATGTGGGTGTCCATGGGGGTCCTAGAACCGCTCCCCCATGAACACAGAGGGGCAACTGTACATGCTGCAGTGTCCAGGGGGAAAGGGGAATGACACAGTTTTTAAATCTCAAATGATTAAAAAACACAGACACAGCAGTTAAGAAGCAACTGGAACCAAACAGTAATGGCCAGCGAGCTAGTGGAGGGTCTGTGGGGATGCTGCTCATGCTTTCCACGCAACTTTCCTTTATGTGTGAAATTTATCAACATTAAAAGTCATTAAAAATTAACCCCCCAAAACCTATCTATAGAAAACAATATAGATCATGGAGAAGGATGGGTATTTTGAAATATTTTTGCTTTATTTTGTTTTTGCAAGGATAACAAGAATTACAAAGAAATTACTCAAGTTAAGAAAAAAATTACTGCAGACTTCCAGCCAAGATGGAGGCACAGGCAGATACACTTTGCCTCCTCCCACAACCAAAAGAAGGATGACGACCAATTTAAAAACAAAAAACAACCAGAACAGCCAGAAAATCAAACTATACGGAAGTCTGACAACCAAGGAGTTAAAGAAGAAACATTCATTCAGACGGGACGGCAGGGCAGAGACAGGCAGCCAGGGAGAGAGTACCAGGAGGTCTCACATTTGTGGCAGGTAAACTGGGAGGAACAACTGGGGACAGACCGCACAACCCAGCATTCCAGAGCAGGGAAGTAAAGCCTCAAAACCTCTGACTGTAAAAACCTGTGGGGGTTGTGGCGGTGCAGGAGTTCATTGGAGAGACCCACAGGGTCCTAGAATGTACACAAACCCACCCACCCGGGAATCAGCACCAGAAGGGCCCAATTTGATTGTGGGTAGCGGAGGAAGTGATCAAAAGCCAGCGAGAGTCCAGCAAGCAGCATTGTTCCCTCTTGGAACCCTCTCCCACATACAGCACTACAACGCAGTGACGTGGGTTGCCCTGCCCTGGTGAACACCTAAGGCTCCACCCATTACAAAGTAACAGGTGCACTGAGACAGAGAAATATGGCTGAAATGAAAGAACAGATCAAAGCTCCAAAAATATGACTAAGCGATGAAGAGATAGCCAACCTATCAGAGGCAGAATTCAAAACACTGGTAATCAGGATGCTAACAGAAATGATTGAGTATGGTTACAAAATAGAGGAAAAAGTGAAGGCTATGAAAAGTGAAATACAGGAAAATGTACAGGGAACCAACAGTGATGGGAAGGAAATTGGGACTCAAATCAACGGTTTGGAGCAGAGGAAGAAATAAACACTCAAACAGAACAGAATGAAGAAACAAGAATTCAAAAAAATGAGAGTAGGAATCTCTGGGACAACTTTAAACGTTCCAACATCCAAATCATACAGGTGCCAGAAGGAGAAGAAGAAGAAGAGCAAGAAAAAGAAAATTTATTTGAAAAAATAATGGAGAACTCCCCCAATCTGGCAAAGGAAACAGACTTCCAGGGAGTCCAGGAAGCTCACAGAGTCCCAGAGAAGTTGGAACCAAGGAAGCACATACCAAGGCACGTCATAATTCCATTACTCAAGGTTGAAGGGAAGGAGAGAATCTTAAAAGCACCAAGAGAAAATGAGAGAGTTACCTACAAAGGAGTTCCCATTAGACTGTCAGCTGATTTCTCAAAAGAAACCTTACAGGCAAGAAGGGGCTGGAAAGAAGTATTCAAAGTCATGAAAGGCAAGGACCTACATCCAAGATTACTCTATCCAGCAAAGCTATCATTTGGAATAGAAGGGCAGATAAAGTGCTTCCCAGATAAGGCCAAGTTAAAGGACTTCATCATCACGATGCCCTTATTACATGAAATGTTAAAGGCACTAATCTAAGAAAAAGAAGATCAAAACTATGAACAATAAAATGACAACAGACTCACAACTATCAACAACTGAACCTAAAAACAAAAACAAACTAAGCAAACAATTGGAACAGGAACAGAATCACAGAAAGGGAGATCACATGGAGGGTTATCAGCGGGGAGGGAGAGGGGGGAGAGAGGGGGAAAAGGTATAGGGAGTAAGAAGCATAAATGGTAGGAACAAATAGACAGGGGGAGGGTAAGAACAGTATAGGAAATGTAGAAGCCAAAGAACTTATACGTGCGACCCATGGACATGAACTGAGGTGGGGGGCATGCTGGTGGGAGGGGAGGTGCAGGGCAGAGGGGAATAAAAGGGAGAAAAATGGGACAACTGTAGTAGCAAAATCAATAAAATATATTTTAAAAAAAGAAAAAAAATTACTGCAAAGGTACAGTTGATTTTGAAAGTCCTAATCATGGAAAGTTGGTTTTATAGAGTATAAAGTAATATGCAAAAAGCACCCAATAAGACCGGTTCAATAAAATAATTATGGCATATCCACCTAACAGTGGAGTACTATGTGGCCGTACAGAGAAAAGCAACCTAGAATATCTCCCGTGAAATGATGTCATAACTTGAGTTTGCCTTATAATCATCTGAATTCTTTCTATGCTAAAAAAAAAATCTCCACTTAAAAATAGAACTGCTCAACATGTTTCTACTGGGATCTTGAAAGAGGCTTTTACCTGCTGAATTTCATCTCAACAAATTTTTATTGAGTGCCACTCTGCCAGGCTCTGCCCTTGGCACTGGGGACACAGCAGTACCAGACAGGTCAAGGCCGCCCCACCTTTGGGGAGACAATAGCCAGAGAAACAATAAACAGTATAGAGCATCAGCAGACAATGCTACGAAAAAGCAAGAAAAGCGGAGCCGGGTAAAGGAGATGGGGGAGGTAGGTGGCAAGGCGGCAGCACGGAGCACCAGGGAGGCCTGTCCAGGGACCAGGGCAAAGTAAGCAGCCTGTGGTGCGTCCTGGAGCAGTGAGGTACCTTGGGCTGGAGCCGGGGGCAGAGGGATAGGCTGAGGGGAGGCCTAGGAGGGGGTGGAGATGCAAGGTCGCACAGGGGCTTGGAGGACACTGTAAAATCATTCCTTTGAGTAAAATGGAGAACCGCTGAAGGATTCAGAGCAAGAAATGACTTGGTCTGACTTGGGTGGAGAACAGACTGAAGGGGGTCAGGGGGAAATCAGAGAGACCAGTCAGGGGCTTCCGCTGTGGTGCCGCGAGGCCCGGGAGCAGCAGAGGGGCGATACAGAGCGCAGTCCGACTCTGCCTCTCCACTGCAGACGGAGCCAGCGGGGTCTCCTGACAGGGGAGCTGTGGCTGGGAGAGAAGCAGAGGAGCTCAGGATGCCTCCGCGTGGGGCCTGAGCAAGTGGACAATGGGACTGTTTTCGATGCAGCGGGAGGACCGTGGAGGGAGCAGGTTTAGAAGAGCAGGGCTCGGGCTCAGACACGCTGGGCCCAAGATGTGCGGGCATCGCAGCGGAGCTGTTGCGTCGGCACACACATGGGTGCGGTCGGGAGGGGGTCTGGAGGTGCGCATGCACACGGGCAACGGGACTGCATGGTCAACAACAGTGTCGCAGCCTGACATTGCCGCCTACCTGTCACTCACTAACTGGGGATTCACAGGGGTGAGCTCTCGGGGCCACTTACACACGCGTGGCCCGGCACAAAGCGTGTTGGCAAACAGCACCCTCCCCCCTCGTGACCTCAGGAGACCGTCACCACTGGTTGTCAGAGACTCCTCTTGGAGCACTTGGCCCTGCCGCCATGTTCTGTTGGAGAGCGAGAATGGCAAGGTCAAGAGCAGCACCGGCAGCTCCCTGGGCTGGCTCCCAGTTCCCCCGGGCACCGGGTGAGGGGAACTGTGGGTTTTTGTGGAAAAGCTAAGCTGAAGTGAGGGCTACCAACTTCTACCAGGTACGCAGGGGAGGGGCCGTGGGTGCAACCAGAGGCAGGCCCTCTATGTGAGTGACGCTGAATGAGGGCTGGGCCCCAGGGGGTAGGGGTCAGCGCCCAGCGCCCGGCGACACCCGCCACATCGGGCTGTGCTCCTAGTGTTGCCGTTTTACTTTACAGGAAAAGCTCAGATGTGAAATTTATGCGAAGTCCCCTCAATTTGTTCATCACACACTCCAGTTTTTAAGAAACATTACCAACAGAACCCAAGGGCAGGTCCAACACAGTCTGGGCTGCTGCCCCAGGAGGGCCGTGTGCCTGAGGACGCCTGGCCTGAGAGATAAATAGCAGTGGGTTGACCTCCCCGTTGCCCTTCTTATCAGCGGGGGGGATGAGAGGTAAAGCCAACAGGGGCAGACTGAGGGGGGTGGGATCCTCATGTGACAGAAACGCAGAAGAGGGCCGAGGGCCACACTGGGCTCTTCGTCACTCAGCGCAAAAAGAGACCAGGTCCCTCAAGGAGAGGGAGGACGGGACAAAGGAGCGAAAGGAAGCTAAAGGACATGATCTTGAACTACACTGGAGCTGGGACGGAAAAATCTAGAGCTGCGAACATATGCTCACCCCAAGGGAGCTGCAGCCGAAACCTGACCAGGCGGCGCGAAGGTATCAGCACACGGGCTCTTAACCCACAGCACGCTGTGCCAGGACACCGCGCTCTGGGCTCAGGGGCACAGGGTGGGTGCCACAGCACACCCCTGTCCTCACGCACCTCAGTCACGGGACAGAGACAGACGGCTGGGACAGCTGCAGGCAGGACACACCAGCAGGTGGTGATGAGTGCTGGGACCACAGACCGAGCAGGGAAAAGGCCATTGGAGACACTCAGCCAGGGAAGGTGACATCTGAGCAGAGGCCAAGGCAGTAAGCCTCGAGAACACCCACATGGGAGGGCGTTCCAGGCCAAGGGATCAGCAGAGCAGGCGCAGTGGCCCGGAGGTGGGCAGAGCGTGGCACACTGAAGAGCGGCAAGGGGGGCTGCAGTGCGGGAGCAAGGGCAAGTGCAGGGGGCAGTGAGGCCGGCAGGTCGGAGGTCGCGGGCTGCTGAAGCCCCACAGGCCTTGCTCCCTCCCCTTCAGGATGCCACACCCATCATGTTCACTGGCACCCGGCACCACGGTTTTTGTGAGATAAAAGGACGGGGACCCATTCCACCCCAAACCTGGCAGTCTCCGTATTTGCGTGTCACCGAAGCATATTCTTTCCTCCATCACCTGAACACTCGGACCCACAGATCAGCGCCCTCCAGCCCGTGTGCCCTGCCCAGGGGCCTTTGAAACACGCAGCACCTGACTACTGAGCCGGGCACTGACCTCTTCGCCCGCAGACTGTCAAATCCAGAATGACAGCAGCCAACACAGCCACAGCCGACCCGTGCGAGTTCATCAAAATTACACCTTTCATCGTCAGATGGGCAAAATACCTGTCTTCTGGTGGCTGCAGAATTTTAGGCACCAGCTCTGTGTGCCACGAGAGGAAACGGTTGAAAACCGCTGCTCTGCGTGATTCTGCGAACAGGGGGCTCAGACCAGGAGTGCAGCCGGGGCTCTGTCACGGGGCGGGGCAACACCGGCGTGGGTGGGGCCTCGGCCAGTGCCTGAGACTCCGAGCTCCTTGTCCGTTTCCAGTTCAGAGCACTCACAAAGACAGTCTAAAAAGAGCTGCGTGTTGACCCTGGCCTTTCTGCTGCCATTGGGTGCCTTGGTGGTCTGGGGCTGGGTGGAACAGCGTGTCTGAGGCGACTGACTCCCCGCCCTTGGCCACTGCACCCCTGTGCCCGCCTCTCACTGAGGAAGGCGTTTCCCCCCAGCAGGCCCTGTTTTGTCTGTGCACACCCTTCGGCCCCAGTACCTTTCATTTGGGAGGCAGAGCTCCTACAGCAACATGATCTTGGGCGCTGCCTGTGCCCTTAGGGTCGTATTATGCTAAGGAGATGCTTTTAAAAATTAAATCGCCCTTCTCCAAGCGAAGGTCCACTGCCAGAACTCTCCCCACCCGTGGCTTCCAGAAATGTCTGCACGCAGTGCCCGCGTCCTCCTGAACCACGTTCCTGAGCCCTGGCTTGTGCTTACTGTGCTGTCCTCACCACACAGAGGCTTCTGAAGCCCTCATTGCTCACTCAGGCTCTCCACTGTGGCACATACAGGGGTACACTCACTCCCACCCTAGATCTAGGGAGTGTAGATCTATTCACACAATAAATTTGCACCACCAGCAAAGGACAAGTTGCACATTTTATTTTATTCATTTTTTAAAAGATTTCATTTATTTACTTTTAGAGAGAAGGGAAGGGAGGGAGAAAGAGAGGAAGAGAAACATCCATGTGTGGTTGCCTCTCACATCCCCCCACTGGGGACCAGGCCTGCAGCCCAGGCATGTGTCCTGACTGGGAACCGAACCAGTGACCCTTTGGTTTACAGGCCGGCAGTCAATCCACTGAGCCACACCAATCAGGGCCAAATTGCACACTTTAATTTATCCCAAAGGGTCCTTTTCTGGTTGAAAACCACCCCTCTTCTGTTAATGTCACTCCCCCTTTGCTTCGCCGGGACTTGCCTTTCCTCTCTCTTGCAGAGAAACAAAGAGCATAACATCATTCAGGAGATTTACCATGAATACAACACGTCATCAAAAAGACATGAGGACGCAGGGCTACTGGTCAGCTCACCAGCCAGGTGACTTGTTCCCAGCCACCAGCCGCAACTCAGAAAGTACCAATTCAGAGTCTTGGGCAGATTGCCCCTTACCACATGCCGGGCCTCTGAGGTCACCTAGGAAGCCAGTGAAACAGCAAATATTAAATCGGAGAACAAGGGTCTAGCACAGAGAGCGTAAGCCAGCAGCCCACAGACCAAAACCAGCCTGTAGATGTATGCTGTGTGATTTTTATGTTTTTTTTTATTACAAATAGATGCCAAGCTTTTTTAAAAAAAGAGAAAAATTGGAATTCCTGACATCTCTTGAAAAATCACACGAGCTGGCAACCCCTGAGTGGTGCTCCCGTGGGACAATCATAGGCTGGAGCCGGGCAGCGGTACCGCCTTTCCATAGGACATAAGCCCTCAGTTTCCACCGTGCACCCTGATCCCTGCTGTCACATGCCTGTCAGCCCAGAAACTGGATACAGCTTTGTGTGGCCAAGGTCAGGGCCGCAGCTGACTTAGCCCTGTTCTGTTTCGAGACGCCCACACTCTCCTCTAACATGTAACTGGGAAGCAGGAAGGAGGTTGTGCCCTGGGACAAGGGTCCCCCCGTTGCCCTGAGCACCCAGAGCTCCGAGGACCTCAGGGCAGCCCAGCCCCGCCCAACAACGTGCTTCCCGTGGGGTAAGAGACTGTGACCAACAGCCGCACGTTCCTCCCACCTCTGGACGCCCGCCCCCGTTGTGCATTGTGATGTGCGCGTGCGCGGCGTCTCCCACCAGGAGGCGGAGTCAAGTTCTCTAGCTCTGCTTGGCCTGCTGGCTTCCTTTGGCCAACAGCCTGCCGGCAAGTGTGACCAAGCAGAGTCTTTTAAAAGCACGCGGGCGAGTCCACTCTTGCGGGTCCGAGACCACCACATATGGATGAGACTACGTGGAGGGAGATAAGTCACCCTCCTGAGGTCCTGGGGCCAGCTGGGCTGCTGGACACATGAGCGAGACCATCTGAGGCCATCCAGCCCAGCCACCCCCCAGCTCACTTCAGAACTATCCTGCCCACTTGCACAGCCCTGAGCAATAACGAAAGGCTTGTTGTTTTAAGCCACTACATTTTGGGGTGGATTGTTAGGCAACAATAAATAGCTGGTACACATAGCCTGTAGAGGTCTACGTTCTCATCTCTAAAGCTTCTTTGGGGCCTCTCCATGGGCAGGTACTGTCTACGACTCTTAACACTCCCCCTTCTGCTGCTCTCTCGTCTTCAGCCCAGGAGTGCTTGTGATTTCCAAGGCAAGAAATCAGGGCTCCCCCTGCCGCCCCGATGAAGTGACTTCTCCTGTTTGCTGTTGGAGAGTCCAGGCAGCGAACGCTGCTCCATCCCTCACCTCTGAAGAATTTGTAGCCAAGTGTTGTGTGTGTTAACTTTTATGTGAAACGAACAGCGGTTGCTTTTGTCTTTCCAGCAACAGTGACCTTCACGGCATCCAGGTGTTCCTTTGGGGGACCATCCTTTCCCCGCCACCTCTCATCCACTCAGTTTGGACAGATGCGACCCCACTCCTGGCCCAGCCTGGCCAATAAGAGAACTTCCTTTCCCTGACCACGGAGACTGGAGACCGGCTCAGACGAGAGCTGGTCCTTGGACTATGCTGGAACTACAAAGAAAAGGGCCGCCCTGGCTGCTGTGGCTCAGTGGACTGAGCGTCAGCCTGTGAACCAAAGGGTCACTGGTTCGATTCCCAGTCAGGGCACATGCCTGGGTTTCGAGCCAGGTCCCCAGTTGGGGGTGCACAAGAGGCAACCACACATTGATGTTTCTCTCCCTCTCTTTCTCCCTCCCTCCCCCTCTATCTAAAAATAAAATAAATAAAATCTTTTTAAAAAAGAAAAGAAAGGGGCAGCCTCTTCCCCCTGGGGTTGCTCCAGGAAGCCTAGAGCCCCTGGGGCCATCTCTAGGCCATGCCTGAGACTAGAGATGTGGTCCTCCAAGTGTGAGCTCCAGGCCAGGAACATCAGTATCACCTGGGAACTTACTAGGAATTAAAATACTTAGGCTCCACCCTAGATGCATGGAATTAGAAACAAAGGCTGAAGCCCAACAATCTATATTTTAATTTGCTTTACAAAAAACTCTAATGCACATTTAAGTTTGAGACCCACAGGACCAGAGGGAAGTAGAGCTGAGTGGTAAAGAAACAGCTTCCTGGTGGTAATCCCCTGAGCGCCTGGATCCCACCAGGCCTGAGGTTAATGCTATGGTCCCAGACTTTCAGGTCTGGGAGCAATCTATTTTCCGTTGTTGCTTCATCCAGGTTGGGTTTCTGTTACTTGCTATTAATAGCAGACACTGGCAAATATGGTATAGGACTCTGGACTTTGGCGGAATGGCGTTTCTGATGCAGGTTTTCCTGACGGAAGTGCCAACTGCAGGCCTGCCAGCGTTTTCTAACTCACTCCCCCGAGGGAGTCGCTCCACCTCCACGGTTGTCTGGGGGAAGTGGTTCGGACAGGTCACTTCTCGGGAGCACTCTGACAACTTGGGCAGTCAACTTCCTGCACCGTGGACTGACGTTCTTTCTCCCTCAAGAAGACAACGGGTCTCTATTAGTTTCTTGGAAGGTTTATGAAGAGAGACTGGAGTTACACCGCACACAAGGCCCTTTCATTAGAACCGGGGACAATTCCAGTGACAGAGAAGTTGAGCTTTCGTGGCGTTGCCACACACACATTTAATTGACATGGCTCAACCTCATGACCTTTGCCAAAGAATACGGGGCAAGGAGAGACATAACTCTTACAGGCTGCAGGCAATTGGTTGCCCATCTGTAACCAATTACAGACTGGTCTGTAACGGCAGACTAGCTAACCCAGGTCAACCCTTCCCTGGAGCACAACTAGAGAACCTGAACCAAACACCCTGAAAAATCTGCTGGAAAAAAGAAATCTATTTGAAGGCACAGGAAGCAAACAGGGCTGTGATGAATCACAGGGCCAGCGGCAGGTGGAGAAGGAAACCTGGAGATGGGGACCCGGCACCTGGAAGGTGTCTCCCTCAAGGAACTACCGAAAACGAGCTGCTACAGGGCAGGGGAGCCAAAGAGGCCTGGTGACAGACTCAGGGCTCCAGTCTGAGAGCGCCGGGGGTGAGGGCACAGGAAGGCTCACAGTGCGTGCAAATCTAACACACTGCTGCGTAAATAATAATGACGATGATGTCATCGCCCAGCGAGGTTTAGAATCTAGAGAGCATGAAAATGCATGAAGGGCAATAACGGCTCTTAAGCCGAGAGGAGAGTAAACGAAGTTCCAGCGCTGTAAGGTCCTTTCACTGAATGAGAAGTGGTGAACTTGCTAATTTAAAGTAGACTCTAACAGGTCAAGAACGCATGTTGCAATCTCTGGCAATGACTAAAAGAATAATAAAAGAATGTGTAACTAACAAGCTAACAGCGAGGAAAAAGAGAAATAACATAAAGCAATCAGTTCAAAAGAGGGTAAGAAAGAAGAAAAAAGGAACATAACACGAGCAGAATAAATAAAAAGCAAACAATAGGATAGTAGGTTTAAACTCAAATATATCAGCAATTACATTAAATGTAAATGGACTAATGTGCCCATTAAAATGCATGGATTGTTCACGGATAACAATTTGAAAACCATTACACGCTGCTCACAAAGAATAAAAGAAGATACACCATGTAAACACTACCCAGAAGAAAGTAGGTAGACTGCCAGGCAAAAAGCATTACTAGAGTGAACAGGAGACAAGATACAGTGGTAAAATGTTGAATTTACCAGGAAGGCATAAAAAGGATGATTATTGCATGCACCGAAAAGATAGCCCTCACAAACGCACAGCAAAGCGTGAGCACTCCGGACTTTGCCTGGAAGAGGGGGGCAGGTGTGATTCTGCGGTCCCCTCAGGACCTCCCAGGTTCCTCACGCCTCTGCAGAGGTCAACATCCCAGGGCCCCCGGCCAGCGTGCGAAACACCCACCTTCCCAGCAGCCCAGACCCTGAGCAAAGCCGGCACTCCGCCGGGGGTGCCACCCAGAAGCCGGGACTGTCTCCACGCTGGGGGGAGACGGCTCCTGGGGCTCCCTGGGCGGCGCCCGCACTGTGCTGCTGTTGCAGGGCCCCGTGTGCTGCACTTGACCGTCGGTTTGACAGATGTGTTTCCCAGAGGAGCTTTGGCCACCAGCATTTGTGGGTACCTTTAGGAACCAGCCGCCCTTTGACATGCGGTTCCACAGTAATCCCTTCAGTGTGGGGGCAGTGACAATGCCACGGTTTTCAACCTTCCTTTCTTCGAATTTGGCTCATGCCGGAGCCGAGCATACCTAACAGATAAAGGCCGAGCCCCAGACCCGCTCAGGATGAAGGCTCCACTTCCTCACGCCGTGTCCCGTCTAAGGGGACCAGTGGACAAACTGCTCTAAGTACCAAGTACCAGGGCTGTCATTTGGTGAGCCAAGCGACATGCATTTTCCGCCCGAGTGCCTGCTCCTTTGCCCTGCTGGCCAGGACCCTGGTCACAGCTGCGACCCCTCAGGCATCTGTTTGTCCGTCTTGTCTTCCTCCTCATGTTTTCCCTTCACCCTCATTTCCTCGCACGCCTGTCGAAGTCTTGCACTACATACCATCTGTAATTGGTTAGAGCATGTCAGAATGTTCTCGAGAAGGGCGGATTATAAATTAGCTAATTAAGCTCTACTTCTCAAAACGCCACCCATAAAGGTATGTGTTAAGGGTTGAATTGTGTCTCCCCCAAAAGAGGTTGAAATCCTAACTCCTAGTTCCCGCGACCTGGTTTGGAAACGAGGTGTTGGCAGAGGAGAGAGGTCAGATGAGGTCATCGGGGCAGGCTTTAATCCAATGTGACTGGTGTCCTTACAGAAAGGAGGAACTCGGGCACAGGGACAGGCACACACGCAGGCAGTGCCGTGCGGAGGTCGAAGCCATGCTGCCACGAGCCAAGGACCTCCCAGCCTAGGACAGAACTCCCAGACACAGATCTTCCCAGAGCCTTCAGAAGGAGCCTGGCCTGATGACACCTTGATCTTGGACTTCTAGCCTCCAGAACTTGGAGATAATAAAATTCTGCTGCTTGAACCAATCAGACTGCAGTCCTTTGTTACAGCAGCCCTAAGAAAGTAATGCAGTATTCAAAATGATTTTGGTTGATACATGGTTTAACTTTAAAAATGTTCAGTTACATATTTATAGTAGTCAGGATCAAAAAATTTGACAAATGGCCCAAGCCTGTGATTTTTAGACATGCTGTTGCTTAGGACTGGCTGACAGGGGTATGCAGTAAGCAACGGACGCCACAGGTGGCACACGAAGGGCCACGCGGTGGAGAGGTCAAGGCCAGAGGCTCTGCAGCCAGGGTTCAGCGCTGGCTTCCCCATTACCAGCCGTGTCTGGGCCTTGGCTGCCTCTGCACCACGGTGCTGATAATAGCAGTGCCTGCTGCACAGGGTGCCGGGTAATTAAATGCAAGATTACGTTTGCATGTACAGAACATGGCCCCGGAGCTGGTTCAGTGCTTTATAAATGCTGGCTCTTCCTTTTATTGCTCAGACACGAAGCCCCTGGTAATGGCAGTGTGCCGGTGAAGGAGGGAGCCACAGGGAGCCCAGCAGCACGGCCAATCGCCACCGGGCTGCACCCCCTTCCAGGGGCTCTGGGGAGCAGCACGCTGACCCGAGTTTCATTGCTTTTTAACAGCTTGTTCTGCAGGAACTTTCTGAAAAGCCAGCTTTATTTTTCACATAGAGCGACCACCAGCAGTGCGGACTGGGGTCTTGTGGACTCGAGCCACGGGCAGTGGAGCCAGTCCTCACACGGAGGAGGCTGCGTGGCGGACACTGCCGCCCGGGCTCTCCCCTCCCCTCGCTGCTGGGGCCCCTCCTCCTCTCTCCTTCCCAGCAGCGCTCCATCTGACCAAAGCTGATAGGTCCAAAATTCACGAGCGGTTCCTGACACCTTATGTGTGACATCTTCCTCCTCACCCCTGTAGACAATGCCTCCATTATTTACAAACACAACAGCTCTTTAACCCATCAGCTGCTGTGACCTTGACATGCCCTTGTCAGCACATCTCTTTGACAGTGATTCCCTTCCCACCTCTACCATCCCCGGGCCCCGTACAGGCCTCTTTCTAGACTCTGGCTTTTGCCAAGAAGTTCCTGGGAGCTCTGGTCCTCACTCTGCCCATTGGATCCTGGCTCTTCGTGGCTGCGGGTGCAAGGAACCTCCCCCACCTGCAGGCCTGGTGTGCCTCCGGCTCCCTGCTCACTCCCAGCAGAAGCAGCACACAGACCAGAGGCCCCAGTCTGCCTCCGGGGGCGCAGCACTTTTCGGCTTGTCCAGACCCGGACCCCAGCTGCAGTTCCTTCAGCCCCCTTTGATCACAGCCCAGATGCAGAGCCTGCCCCAGCCAAGTGACAAGCCAGGGCTCCCCATCACTGCCAAGTCTCAGCTCCCCTCCCCATCGCGGCGGGCTGCCCACTGCCCAGGTTCTTGCCCATGTTCTCCAGGATAGAATCTCACAGTTAGTCTAGTCACTGGTAACACTCCGAGCCTGAGCCTCCGCCCTCCCCATCCTGCAATGGTCTCTTTGTTGGTCGCTCCACTTCCACTCCAGCTCCCAACGGGCCAAACATCATGTGGCAGCCAGAGGGATATCGTTAACACGAAAACCAGGTCACAGCCACCCCGTCTGCAAGGCCATCGAGGTCCTCCTGGCTCCGAGTCCTTCTGCTGGTCTTATTCTGTTCTCCGGCCCCTGCCCACCTCTGTGACTTCATCTCAGCCACCTTCCCTTACTCCTATGCTCCAACCCCCAGCCTTCTTTCCATGCTTGAGCTAACTGAGCAGCTCTTTCTGCCTCAGGACCTTTGCACAAGCTTCCTTCTCTGCAAAGCGCCAGTCCTAGAAATCATCCAGTTCTCAGCTCAAGCCTTTCCTCCTCAGAGAGGCCTCCTCTTACCACACTGCCCGGCCATCACCCCGCTGCTGTCTTGGTCGTAACTGTCACCACCCAACCTTCGGGTTTGTTCTCTGTCCCTGCCCACTAAAATATAAACACCACGAGAACAGGGACAATGTGTCACTCACTGCATCCCCTGGGCCTGCACGCTTGCTGCCGGCCTCCCATTGCTTCCCTCGATTCCCCACCCCCGGGCTCTGTGTACCGACCTGAAAACCATGCCTCGAGTCACGGTTAAGCCCGCCAGGACCTACAGACCCATGCGCCTGCAGAGCCACCTGTGGCCAGCCAGCCCCAGGGGAGCAGCCTAACAGAGCTAGTCAGAGCACAGGACTTGGAGCCTGCACGTGAACCTCACCGCACTGTCCTGTCCATTAACTCTGGACCAGTAACTCTCACATTCTCAGCCCCGGGGTCCTCATCGAGGAAGTGGGAGAACAGGGTAACGGTATCCATGAGGAAGCTCTGAGAGTTTGCCACCTGTCACCCACTCCCTCTGCCTCTGGGGACAGCACCAGTGTCCCCTTCACAGAACCTCTCCTGACCTAAGCCAGGCAATGAGAAGCGGCTCCGAGGCTTTGCCGACAGTTGTGAGAACAGCACCAGCCAACCCTGAGCGAGCACTTGCTCTGAGCCAGGTGCTCCTCTACACCGTCTACCTACCCAGCCCTTTAATCCTGCAGCACCCTTGGAGGAGGCTGTTATTCTTACCTGTTTGGCAGATGGGAAAATGAGGCCCGGGGAGGTTAAATAATTCACCCCAGGTCTTAGCGCTGGGAGGCGGAAGGGCAGGATCCGCCCCAGGCGGTCAGGCTGCAGAGCCTGCCGTTCTGCTCTTCTGCCAGGGTTGCTGGCGGGGGCTGTCAGCCCAGAGCCGCTGGTGGCCCTTCGCCACCCCTACCAGCCTGTCTGAGAATGCAGGGCCCACAGAAGAATGCTGAGCCGAGAGGTGGGGGAGCCCACTGAGCCAGAGTGCTGGAGAGTCGATTCCGCCTGGAACAGCCTACCCCCCACCAGGAAGGGAAAGTGTGGAAGAGCCCAGTCCCCTTGCCCCCGGGGTGGGGGGCAGTGGCAAATGTGGAGGCTTGTGCTCAGCACTGCCCCCGAACCCCCCAGCCAGGTGATACTGCGCTTGCCCAGTGAACCTGCTTGGCAATGAAGCCAGTTTTGGCTCCTTCCCCTTCCTGTCCCTACCAGGAACCACCTCCCAAATACACTACTTGTTCCTGAAACCCTGTCTCAGAGTCTGCTTCCAGGGGAACCCAGACCAAGACAACATTTACACAGCAGGAAACAGATGCACAGCAAGTCAGGGGCGGCTACTGTTACTTCTTCCATCTGACCCGAGCTGCTGGGAGAAGAGCTCCAAGCCTCAGGCCTCGGGCTCAGAGTACGCAGGTCCAGATCTCTGGACTGTGATGAGGGGAGAGGCTGGTTCCCCCACCAGGTCCTTTGGACTGTCCCTGCAGAAAACAGTCCCTCTAGCCCCCCAGTACCCATGTCAGGGACCCTGGCTCAGCCTGTCTAACAATGCAGGCTGGCTGGGGCTGGATTCTGCCCAGGGCATCCCAGGGTTCCAAATTCTTGGGACACCAGGATGCCTTGAGCTCTTTGTGATCCTTTGGGTCATAGAAACCAGAAGTTAATGCCACGCCCCCTACCTCCACCCCCCCCAGCCACTCCAGCCACTGGATTCAGGGGTGATCTGTCTCCAGCATCCAGGGAGTGAGGACTGGGGGTTAGGGATGCAACGGTGCCACCACCCTGCCAGCGGCGGGGGCCTATAGCTACCACGCTCCAGCTGGGCGAGCCCCTCGCTCCTGCGTGCCTGCCTCAGCTCATCCACAGGATGGGGACAACAGTGGGACCTGCCTCGATGCTAGTTGTAAGGGCTGTAGTTGTACAAATTACACACACAACTCACGTACGATACACCTAAGTGTTTACAGTAGTGGCTGGATCACAGTTAGCACTCAACCGGTGCGATCCCTCATTTCATCCAAAGGGCTCTTTGCCACAAACTGCACTGTGCTTTAGGGCTTAGTACCATTTGCATGTATTATTACCCAGCTGAGTAAACAAATTAATATAAAAGAAAAAACAAAAATAAAATAAATTTTCAGTTACAGCCACGTCTTGGTCATAGAACCAGGAAGGTGGTGTGATGGTTACGTGTCCACAGGGCTGGGCCACTGGAGCCCAGGTACACGGCCCAACACTACTCTGGGGCTCTGAGAGGACGTTTTAGGTGGGACTAACATTTTAACTGGTAAAATAAAGCAGACTGCCCTCCATAACGTGGGTGGGCCTCGTCCAATCAGTTGAAGGCCTGAATGCAACAGAAAGACTGACCCTCCCCTGAGTAACAGAGAATTCTGCCTCTGTGCTTCATCTGCAGCCCTGGTCCTTCCTGTGTGATGGCCTCCGAACCAGGATGCTGGCTCTCCCGGTGTCCCCTGCCCACCATCCATCCTACAGATTAGAATCGCCAGCCTCAGTAACTGCACGAGACAGTTCCTTATCATCTCTCTCCGTCTCTCTCTCTATTTCTCTCTCCCTGTTGGTCCTGTTTCTATGGAGACCTCGACTAAAAATACATTTGCAAAAGGTCAGCTCCGACCTTGGCAGAGAAGGCAGCTAAGCAAGGACTCCTCCACCACAGCACCCTACTGAGAAGGACCCAGGGCCGGGCCCAGCCCTGCTCAGGGCCCCCCTGAACGCTTACTTGAACATGGCCGCTCCTGGTCTGGGAGCACAGTGGGCAGCTGGGGAGTCAGGCTGGGCTCCACTTTGCTGGGAAGGAAGACCTCGGCATTGTCCTTTCGTTTAGCAGACAAGCTCCTTTCCTGTTTATTACCTGTAGGAAAACAGTTGTTCGCATGTCAAATGCTGAGTGCACGCAGAGCTGGGACACGCTACTCAGGCATCTGCTCATCTGTTTGCTCACACAACCATCCAACACGCCCTATTGGACCCCTCCCTGTCGCCGGGCCCCATGCTAGCGTGCGGCCCCGGGAGTGACTAAGGCAGACAAGGGAACAAAGGCTGCCGAGAGCCACCATGCGCCAGGCACGGCGGTTGGGCAAATACATGGAACATTCCAGGACACACGCTGGTTTTCAAACTTTGATGTTGGTGAGTAGGAACCAGTCTCACAGTTGACAAGGTGCTGGTTTATAGGGCAGCGCAGCACGTACAATCATGGGGCGACCGAGGACACTGGAGTCGAAAGAATGTCGTAAAGCACATCTACGGCCTGCGAGGAGGGGGCGGCTGACTGGCTCAGGGAGCAGGCCCCGGGCAGCAGGGTTCCGGGGCCGGGTCACGGAAGAGCACGCAGCGTGGAGTGTGGGGCTGGCGGGCGCGCAGCAGACGACGGAGAGGGCCCTTCCAGAGACTAGGATGTTACCAGGGGCGTGGAGCTGGGGGCAGGAACACACGTGCGAAAGTCTGCCAGCGGGAAGGTATGTGGCAGGTGAGCGGCTGGGGCCCAGGCTGGTGAATGCAGCCAGACAGGGGAGGGCCCGCGGGCCCTGCTTCAGAGTCCATGTTTCCTCAAGCGGAGCACCTGGACCACTGGTGGAACAGGAGGTGATGATCCCGGATGTCGGGTGGGCGGATAACTTTTCAAGCAATTGTACATGTGAATGTGTACGGGGAAAAATGTAACCAGCTTATCAACCCTTCATTTCATGAATGTTACTGCTTGGGACAATCCCAGAATTGGGAAAAAGAAAGGAGGAGAACGGAAGGGAGGGGAAGGAAGGGAGGGAGGTGAAAAGAGAGGTGCTGATTTAAGTGACAGCTAACAGTTAGTGCAGGCCGGTGGTGGAGACGGCAAAAAGCCGTGAAGAAGGTGCGCGAGGGGCTCACGTCGAGGGAACACGGCTCTGGCCAGCAAAGACTCAGGAGCTCGAGAAGGAGCGGGGCGTGCAAGGGACGCCGGGCAGGACAGCAGCCCTGTGGCAGGAGGCCAGCGGCTAGCCGGAACACAGCGAACAAGCCCGGAGAAGAGCCGAGTCCTGCGTGTGGGCCCCCTGGCTTGGGAAGGTGGGAAGCCTGGAAAGTGCCCACTGAAGTGCAATGTGACGCGAGTCCCAGCAGAGGAAATCCCGGGGGGCTTGTGGTGGCCCAAAGAGAGGGAGTTCCAGCATCAAGGGACCCACGGGCTTCTCAGGAGCTCAGGATGGATGTTGGGGACTGGCGGTGGTTTTTTGGACTTCCACAAACCTCCCCTCTATCCCCTCCGGACTTTAGAAGGCACGTGTTTCTCTGCACCAGGGGTGTCACACTCATTTTCCCCGGGGGCCACGTCAGCCTCGCAGTTGCCTTCAAAGGGCCGAATGTAGAGCTCCTTGCCCCTGGTTAAGGAGAAGTTATATTTATACTGTATAAATGTAACTGCTCCTTAACCAGGGGCAAGGAGCTCTACATTCGGCCCTTTGAAGGCAACTGCGAGGCCGATGTGGCCCCCAGGGAAAATGAGTGTGGTGCCCCTGGGCTACACTTTCTGAAGCAGCGGCTCCCTGCTGGTCTGACATCTGGGGGCAACGCAGACCAGGGCACGAGCGAGGACCCAGTGTGTCTAACGAGACAAAGAATGGGGAGAAGAAACCGACCACAAGGCTGGCTCCCCCCGTGCTGAAAATATGCTGATGGCGGTGAGAGCACACGCCATCTCATCTGCCCCCCCTGCCATCCTAGCAGGTAGATGGTGCACAGGACAATGCCCCCCAAAGATGGCCACATCCCGATCCCCTGCAAAGGGGAATTAACCGTGCTTCGGAGCTGATGGTAAAATAAGATGATCTCGGGTTACCCAGTGAACCCACTGTGATCACAAGCGTTCCTAGAAGTGGAACAGGAACAGAGCTCCAGTTGGGGTGAAGAGGAGCCTCTGCGGACAGTGGTGGTGCCCGCACACGGAGTGAGTGTGCCTAGTATCTGTGGAACCGCGCTCTGGAGGGCGAGGAGTGCGGCGGGTTCTGTTACGTACGTTTCACCAGAGTAACTCTCTCTCTCACTCACACACACACACACACACACACACACACACGAGGGCGGCGCAGAGGCGAGTGTGACCACGGAAGAAAGGCACAGAGAGACGTGAGCCTCCTGGACCCACAGATGCAGGCAGGGGCCTGGAGCCAAGGACCACGGCCACCTGTGGAAGCGGGCGAAGGCAGGGCAACACGTGCTCCCCTAGAGCCTCCTGAGGGCACAGCCCCGCGGACCCCGATTTCAGCCCAGTCAGACACGCGTCGAACCCCTGACCTACAGAGCCATGGGGCAGTAAATCTGGGTTCAGCCACGAAGTTTGTGGTGATTTACTGCAGCAGCAATGGGAAACAGTGCACGCTACTACAGAGCAGGGCTCTGAGGTCAAGGCATCTGTTCAAGGTCACAGAGCCAGGAGGGACAGACTCAGCACTGGACCAGGGCTGCCTGGCTCAGGGCCCGCCCCCACCCAAGGCCCATCTCCTCTCCACGAGACAGTCCTGCGGACATGGGCCCGGAGGTCCGCCTTAGCCAGCAAAAGCTCGTGAAGGGTATTTTCTGGGCTCCAAAGGACCCAGACTCTCAGAAAGTGGCCTGGGGTCACTGTGGGCCTCATCATGTACCACACTGCCCCGGGCCTGCTCCTGTCCTCGGCTACATAAAGTTCTTCCTGCTTTAAACCCTTTGCGCTTGCTGTTCCTGCACCTGGGATGCTGTTCCCAGGGTAGCTCCCTCCTCCGCATTCCTGTCCCAGCTGAAACATCACGTCCTCTGAGAAGGCTTCTCTGACCATTCCAGCTACCAGTGCCCTGCTCTGACCCCCAACCCCCAGCAGTGTCCTGTTTTATAATCTTCTCAACTTCAAGGTTCTGAGTCCCTAACCTAACCCAGCCCTCTCCTGTTCTGGTTATTGGAAACATAACTTCTGCCCTTCTCTGTATGGTTCACCCACTGCCTGCCACTCACGAGGACAAATGGGATGGGAGAGAGCAGGGGCAGGAAGCCATCGGGGTTCAAGCCAGCCACCCCACCTCTGTCAGGGCACACCACCCCCGTCCACAGGCCGAGGCTGTCAGTGGTCCAGCTCTGCCGACACCTGGGGTGGCGGCCTGTCTGCTCCGGCGACAGTCCTGCATCGCCACCGGTCCAGCTCTCCCAGTCGGCAAGGCGCCCTTCTGGCAGAGCCCTTGCCGACCTCCCACCTGTCTCCCAACCTAGAAGGAAAACCAGAGTGCGTGCAATGCTTACTGGCTCCTCAGAGCCCAGTTACCGCTTGGGAACTACCCTGTGTGCTTCCTCGGTGCAGCGATTAAGAGCTCGGGCTCAGCACTCAGACCACTGGAGAGAGGACCCCTCTCCGCCCCATCCTCACTGTGACCTTGGGAAGTTACCGACCCCTCTGGGCTTCAGTTCCCCGTCTGCAACACAAGTGCTTCCCTTAGGGTTGTGAGGGGGGTGAGATGAAGGACTGTAGGGTAGCCCTTGAAATACTGCTTGGTGCGCGTTAATAGGGACGCAAGAAACACTGACAGTTGTCATTGTCCATGTGTTCATGTACCTGTTGTCGCTTTTCCCTTCTAGGGCGAAGAGCTGCAGGAGGAAATGGGATGGGCCCAGCTGTCCCAGCACACTGCCTGGCACATGACCTGTGCCCAGTACAAGTGAGTGAATGAATGAGTGAGTGAGTGAGTGAGTGAGTGAGTGAGTGAGAGAATGAGTGAGTGAGTGAATGAGTGAGTGAATGAATGAGCGAATAGCCCAGAACCAATCACATCTTTCTAGGTCCCTGCCGACTGGTCTTGAGCAAAAATGCTCGGGATTAGTTCCAAACTCCAAGCCCATGCTGGGGCTCGGAGAGACCTGAAACAGGCCCCTGGCCTCCCTCCTGCTGCCGTCAGGGGGCACCTGTCGCCTGCTGGAACCGAAGAAGCTGGCCCGACGGGGCTAGAGAAGAGGTTGCCAATGAAAGGGGGCGGTGAGGGGTGGCAGAGGGAGGCAGCCCTGCCCCTCTGCGCACTCACAGACCAGACGCCCCCACGGCCAAGGCGGGCCCGACAAGCAATCTAACTTAAAAAGTGTGAAATGTCAAGAAAGTAAAGCTCCCTCCTTTTGTTCGACGCCCCGTGTCACTCTCGAACTGCCTTGGGCCCAACTGCTCTCCTTCTGTGGCCTGGTCCTTCATGCCAGCAAGCGACACCAGCCCCAGGGCAGGGCTTGGTCAACTCCCTGACAGCCCTTCCTGCCCTCTCCACCCCTTGGAGAAAACCCAGTCCACGGCAATGTACACCCAGCGGGTGTCACACGGACGTGTATTAGCTTGGCATTGGCCACCAACGCTTCAGCAGGCGGGCACAGCTCTGTCACTCATTTGGAAAAAGGTTCCCTGAGCGGCTCGGATGTGCCGGATGAGTGCCCCATGCCGGGGCCGCATGGAGGGCTACAGCCGGCCTGGCCGACTCACCCTGGCCAAGCTCACAGGCCAGAGAGGGAGGGAGACAACTGGGGTCAGCGAGGCCAGCACCATGAGGGGCACCGAGAGGAGGCCGTGCTGGGCACGCAAAGAAGGGTGCTGGAAGGAAGCAGCCCCTGGGCCAAGTCTTGGTGGGGCAGCAGGGAGCCAGGGCTCAGGGCTCAGAGAGAAGGGGGGGAATGTGGTGGTTCAGGCGGAGGGGGCCACCCAGCAAGGGTTTGGGTGTGGGAGAGTCCACATCCGAGGGACAAACGTTCTCCTCTCTGGCGACGCCAGCTGCTGGGTGTGGCTGCCTGTTATTATGTCTCCCCAAAACTTGTATGGTCAAGTCCTAACCCCTAGTGCCTCAGAATGTGACTGTGGAAAGACAGTCTCTAAAGAGTAATTAAGGTAAAACGAGTCAGTTGCGGTGGGTGCTGGTCCAGTTTGACCAGCATCCTTATAAAAAGGGGAATTAAGACACTCAGACACAGAGGGAGAACTCTGTCTCACCACAGGAAGACAGACGCGAACGAGCCAAGGAGAGATGCCTCCGAAGAAACCACCCTTGCCAACACCCTGACCCTGAACTTCCAGCCTCCAGAACTGTGAGAACACAAATTTCTGTTGCTGTCCAAGCTCCCCTGGTCTGCGGGACTTGGCTGTGGCACCCCGAGTAGACAAATACGCGCAGTGCCTGATTCCAACCATTTCCTCACTTCTCTTTCCTCGGGTTCACTCGTGCTGCCCAACTGGTTGGCCCTGACAGCTGCTTCCACACACAGGGCTCGCCCCGCAGAAGGAGCCAGCAGAGGCCACGCCACCTTGGGCGGCGGAACAAGGACTGCTGCAGGTAGGGGTCCACCGCCCTCACACCCCACAAGTTGTTTTTTTTCCCCAGGGTCTTTTCTGAAAAGCCCTGGGATCGTTGTTGGAGAAACCTCCTCTGGTGGGCAGCGCCTGCAAACATGATTTATGTCTTCTTCAGATATGCTTTGGTTTTCTTTGGAAACTATTACCGGTTCATGTGGTTTGGGGGGTAGTAACCACGTCCCCAGCTGGACCCGGCCAACCAGAGCCACAGCGACTGCTAGTTCAGAGATGTGACCCAAGGTGGGTCTGAAAGGCAGGGCTCAGCTGGTTGGTCATTGTCCCACAGAGTGAAGGGTTGCTGGTTCGATTCCCAGTCAGGGCACCTGCCTGGGTTGCAGGTTCGGTGTCTGATGTATCCAATCAGTGTTTCTCTCCCTCTCTTTCTCTCTCCCTCCACTGCCTCTAAAAATAAGTAAATAAAATCTTGGAAAAAAGAAAAAGTCAGGGCTGGGACTTTTGCTAGAGCTTTTAGGAAGAAAAATCCATTTCCTGATGGAGCTGCAAAGCCAATGTTTCAACTATGTATCCTTGTGCAGAGTGCCTCCCTGAGAATGGTACCGAGATAAGACAAAAGAAGGCAGGGAGAGAGGAAGGAAGGAAGGAGAAGAGAAGGGAATGAACAGGGAAGGGAAAAGCAAAGGAGAGGAGAGGAGGGAAGAGAAATGGGTCCTGCTAAGCTCTGAACTCCTCAGTTACCCAAGCCAGTACACAGTCCCTTCTGCTTAGGCCAGTCGGCCTGTAGATGCTCCTGAACGCACCACAATGCACAGGAAAGCCCCTACAACTGCCAGACATGTGCCATCTGGAACTCCAGGGCCAATGGGACGCCTTTGCCTCTTGCAATCAGCAGAGACCTGACTGATACACCCTGATGGCCTGTAAGACAGTCTACCCAAAGCTGAAATCAAAGTATGGCGGAAAACTGAAGTCCTACTACCAGATCCAGAGACACCAAAGGCAAAGAAATGCCACATGAGACAGAGCTTACTTTTGGAAGTTGGGTTAAATTCCAGCACCACAAGGGTGTCTGGGCCCTGTGGAGGGTGTCCTTGTGTCTCCTCATCCTCAGGAACATCCTTCTGCACTGAGTCCCCACTGGAAAGAGGGGGGTCATGTCTGGGGTAGCCCGCCAGTGCCTGGTCCTCAGGCTCGGGCTCAGAGAGTACATCTTCTTCAATGGAGTCATACTCGTCACTGGAACAGTCCTTCTGTTTCCTTTGTAGATTTACACTAACTTCCAGGCTTTTTCTTAGCTCCTGCCAAAAGTCAAGGAAAGTGAAAAATGAAATATGGTACTTCGATTAAAAATAAACTATTCTTCTGAAATAGATCTTTAGAACCAAAGAACTATTTCTACCAAACTAACATTTCCCAAAATCATCTCAACCCACGTGCTATCATCACTTTGAAGAGGAGAAACCGAAGGGCAGGGACCAGTGAGCGATTCTCCGAACAGGAGAGCATTCATGGTGTTGACTGTGCTGTTCCCATGCCTGGGGCGCCACTGAGAATGCATACGTGTGTATGCAGGGGACGTGCGTGTTCACGTGCATGCATGTGAGACATTTTGGTTTGGGGGCTTGTTAAAACAGACTGTGGGATTCTCACCCACAGTTCCTGATTCAGTGGGCTCTGGACAGGGCCCAAGAATTTGCTTTGCGAACGTGTTGCTGATGCTGCTGGTCCAGGGACCACACTTGGAATATGAAACCCCAGAGGCCTCCGAGGCCCACACCTGAAATTCCAGGTGGTCAGTGCCTGGTAGATAGTTGTGAGGGGCTGTCTCGTGTACTGACGGATGATTAGAAGCACCTAAAGGTCAGAATATTTAGCTCTTAACAATAACTGCTTGATGATTTTTTTCCTTGTGTTTCGTCTCCATAAGATTGTATATTTACAATCTTAAGGCCAAGAATTAAGACATATAAGAATGACCAGAAAATGTATCACCAAAGCCAGAATACTTTGGAAAAGAACACTACTAGGTTTACACTGAGGCAAAAACCACAAAGTGGACTCTTTGTGGAAAACCAGAATGCCTGGTCAGCCTGGCTGCACTGTGCCTGTAGTCCTCACAGTTTCCAACCTCGTCATGAGAAAAGGAGACGCAGTCAACAAGGGTTTGGTGGCTGACCAACCACCCTAATGGTCATTGTGGTAGGCTGAAAATGACTCCCCAGGGGTGCCCAAGTCCTCATCCCTGGGCCCTGTGACTCAGTGAGGGCTCATGAAGAAGTGAGAAGCACCAGATGGAAAATTTTGATCATCTTACAGAAATAACCCTAAACAGACCAATGACAAATATGGGTATCAAAGGTGCTGCTGGTGAGGAAATAAGGAAGGTGTCACTGGCAACGAGAGGAGAGGGAACCCTGCACCCTGTGACACAATCTTAGCTGAATTGTGTCCTACAGTTATGTGATAAATGAAATTTTGTAAATGACGGAACTGGATATGTAGCTGAAGAGATTTCCAAGCAATGTGTTGAAGGAGCAGTCTGGTTTCTTCCTGCTGCTGAGAGTGAAATGTTAGAGGAACGGGATAGATGGAGGGAACAACTATTAAACTGAAAAAGGAACGGGGGTTTGATGATTTGGGAAACTCTCAGTCTGTCCAGGTTGCAAACAACATCAAAATTAGATCCCCTCCCGAAAAGCATGCTCTGAAGAGAAAGCCAAGGGCGTGCCTGAACAACCCCTTGCTGGTATTGCCAGGGTCCAAGGTTTAGAGCACCCAGTCACACTGGGGACTCCTTGAAGAGAGTAGACATACGGCTCATGGGCCCCCTTTGCCATCGCAGCAGAAGCCAGGAACGGAGATGGGCTTATCTAGGGAAGATTTGTGGAAGAACCTCTCGTCTAACGGAATGAATTCTAGAGACCCAGGTGGTTTCTGAGAATGTCATATCAGCAGAAACACTGCCAACTTGAACGGAAAAGGAGAGAGAGGAAGGACAAAATAAAAGAAGGCCGTCAGACTCCCGAAATTCTACAGGCAGGACACAGGTGGATGCAATAGGCACTCTCCATGAAAGAAGGAGGATGCTCCAAGAAAGGAGCCGTGGCCCAGAGGGCGGAGCCGTGGCCCAGGGGGCGGAGCCCTGAGCCACAGAGAATTATTCTCGGTCTTGCAGCCTGACGGAGTTGGCCCAATGGACTTCAAACTTGCTGGGGTGTGGTGACACCTTTTTTCCCTTTCATTTTTCTCCCTCCTGTGATGGGAGTTTCTATAACTGCTATTCTGTGCCTGACCCACCACTGTACTTAGGAGCAGATAACCGGTTTTCTAGTTCCCCAAGTACACACATGGAGAGCAATTCTGCCCTGATGTGGGTTATAACCAGAATTTCCCCCATACCTGATTCAGGTGAGAGAGATGAGGACACTTGGGAACTTTGAGCAGATGAGACTAGCAAATATTTTGGACTTGAGTTGATACTGTAATGGGTTGAGACTTCTGGGAAACTAGGGATGGGATGAGTGTATTTTGTATGTGGGATGGAAATAAATCTTTGGGGGCCAGAGGGAAGATGGCTGTAGGCTGAATAAATGGCCCTCGAAGACGTTCGCATGCTAGTCCCTGGGACCTGTGAACGTCACCTTACATGGCAAAGGGACTTTGCGGAGGTGATTAAATTAAGGATCTTGAGATGGTGGAGGTTATCCTGGATTACCCACATGGGCCTCCTGTAATCACAGCCAGCTTTGTAAAAGGCAGGCAGGAAGAGCAAAGGGACTGAGGAGATGCAAGGATGGAAGCAGAGGTCAGGGAGGAGAAAAGATACTACGCGGCCGGCTTTGGACGAGGAGAAAAGGGCTTCTCCTCCAGAGCTTCCGGAAGGAACACAGGTCTGCTGACATCTTGACTTTAGATCAGTGAAACTGAATTTGGATTTCTGACCTCCAGCACCATAAGACACACCACTCCATGTATAGTAAATTGTCACAACAGCAGCAGGAAACTAATAGGGCTGTCTGCCTTTTACACTCTTCCCTCCCATCCCGCCTGATACCAAGTACCAGTGATATTTACTGAGCAAACAGAACACTGCCTGGCATATAGTAGTGCGTGACAAATATTTTCTAAACGACTATTTTATGTCAGTGACTGGGTAGTGGCTGTAATAAGGGGTGGAGAGCACCCGTAGACCTTGAAGGTGGCATTAGTGATGTGACCCTTAAGAAGTTACTTAACTCCTCTGATCTGGACTTTGACAACGAGGAAAATGGATCTCTGCCTCAAAGAGACCCATTTTAGTAAAGTAGTGGTCTGAACTGGGGATGCCTGTGCCCCCCGAGGATATATGACAACAACTGGAGATGTTTCTGGTCACAGCTGGGGAAAGGGGATGCTGGTGGCATCGAGTAGGTAGAGGCCAGAGATGCTGCCAACCCCAGATTGTGCGGACAGTGCCCCCCCACAGGGAGTTGTCTGGTCAGATGTCGGTGATGGTGGGGAAAACCCTGTGTTAAAGCGAGCATGTATTCAGCAATGGCATTTAAAAAGATAAAAACAAAGTCTTCCAGCTGAGCGTATCGGGGTGGTCCATGCAACCTTCATGGAAGCCAGACTGAGGTCACGGCCCGTGTCTTCAAAGTCTCGCTGTGGACGGGTGGATGGACCTGCTGCTCCTCCACGGGAAAACACAAGTTCCTGGGTGGGCTGCTCTGTAACAGCGGTCCAGTGGTTGTGAAACCGGTATCCCCTCCAGTGGAATAATGCTCTGTACTTTACAAAACATTTCCAGGCCCTTCTCTCATCTGGTCCTCGCAGTGACCCTGCAAGGTGGGCAGGTAGGCTAAAGCCCTGTGCTAACATGAACTCCTGCTAGAACAGGACAGGCACCTGCCTCCTGTTCTTGGCCCAAACCCCAATCTCAAGTCAGCTCAGCTTTGGTTCTGCGTTCTGCAGGGGTGGACCCAAGGTTTGGTGAGACAACACGGGGCACACCCCTCTCTGGAGCCCCAATATTCTTGCCCAGTCACTGGGGAACAAAACAATAAAATGAGTACCAGCTACCCATGACGTTCCTCATTGGGAGACTGCTGTCACTGTCCAGGAAATCCCAGTCAGTCCCAGGGCGCACAGGCATCCCCACGATGTCTACGGCGGAGCAGAGCCTGCTCCGGGAAGGGCTGGGATGGGGCGTCAGGGTTCTCGAACCCACGGTCAGCACAGCAGGTTCCCTCCAGCCTCTTCATTACCTCCCCACGGCTGCAACCCCACATTTTAAGTGACTGAATGTTGGAGTCCCCCAACACTGGAGAACCGAGGCCTAGAACCTTTCAGCCGGTCCAACCTGTTACAGGGACTGAATGGCAGAGTCGTAACTTGTGCCCTCGGTCACTGTTCCCTGCTCCTTCGGGATTACCCAAGTGTGAGCTGACTCTCGCTCTCTGTGATGGTCCAGTCAGAGGGGAGGGCGAAGTGGCAACCAGCACTGTTAATGCATTCACACATGCAGGCAGGCAGTGGTACCACGCTGAGGACCGAAGCAGTGGCGGGGGATGAGATGGCAAAGCCTCGAGCGATAACTGCATTAAACAAAAGACAGACAGACAGAAACAGGCATTTCAAACGTGGCCGGGGCTGTGAAGGAAAGGGTCTGCCTGGACGATGGGACAGAGTGGGTGGGCAGAGGGAGCTCCTGGTGACAGCTGGCTGGTGAAGAGCCCCCGCACAGTGTGTCCAGCAGGGGGAGCAGCAGAGGCTGCGGCCGGCAGGCGGCCGTGGCTCGAGGGCAGCGTGCAGCAAATGGAGGGCAGGGAACAGGAAGCGGTCGCCCAGGACAGGGCTTTGTGGGCCTCAGGGCAGGCTCTGGGTTTGGTTTCAGGCACCATGAGAAGCCACTGAAGGGTGCTGAGAAGAAACAGAACATGATCTGATTTCCGTTTTTAAAGATCACTGCGGTGCTTGGACACCAAGGGGATTTGAGAGTTAGGGCCAGGCTGGAAGCAGGCTGAGCAGCGGCAGCGGCAAGACGACAGGGGCAGCCGAGGCGGGAGGGGTGATGCATCGTGGAAGCAGAGGTGACGGAAATTAAATGTGTGCATGTGTGTGTGTGTACACATATACATTCCTTTATATACATGTGTGTGCATGTTTACCTTTATGTGTGTGTGTGTGTGCACATGTATACCTTTATATACATGTATGTGCATATACATTCCTTTATATACATGTGTGTGCATGTTTACCTTTATGTGTGTGTGTGCATATGTGTACCTTTATATACATGTGTGTGCATATGTATACCTTTATATACGTGTGTGTACGCATATACATTCCTTTATATACATGTGTGCGTGTATACCTTTATATACATGTGTGCATGTGTATACCTTTATATACATACATGTGTGTGCAAATATATACCTTTATATACGTGTGTGCATGTATATACCTTTATATACCCATGTGTGTGCATGTATATTCCTTTATATATGTGTGTGCATGTGTATACCTTTATATACATGTGTATATGCATATGTAGACCTTTATATGTGAGTGTGCATATATATGCCTTTATATACATGTGTGTGCATATGTATATCTTTATATACATACATGTGTGTGCAAATATATACCTTTATATACATACACGTGTGTGCATATATACCTTTATATAC